>JAODAL010009268.1:0-112032 GCA_025379985.1 Phyllomedusa bahiana | reverse complement strand
CGGGGGCGGCCTTCCCGGGCCATAGAAATACTGCTAGCGGCGCGTATACGCCACTAGAAAGGAGACGTAATCCATAGTTCTCTATGAGAACTGTGAATTACCGTACTGAATGGGCCGTTTTCGGCCCGTAATTGCCGCACTTCGGCGCGTAATTACGGACCGAAATACGGCCCATTTTAAGCCGTGTGAACATGGCCTAAGGATATGTTCACAGGACCTTTTGGATTCATTTTTACCAGAAGAGAAACTGCATCCAAACTGCATCCAAAAAACGTATCCAAAAACACAACAGCTGATGCTTTCTTGGAAGCTTTTTGCATGCGTTTTTGGATGCGTGTTTCGGATCCGTTTTTCAATATATACACAGTATACACTAGATAAAATGTAGGTAAAGAACTTGAAACTATTCACAAATGATAACATCCACAGAGGTTGTAGTTTGAAAAGGTAGGATCTTTAATGTAATACACTAATGATGTAGAAGCACTGTTTGAACTTAAGTAACCAAGAGTGGAAGTGCTTTAGGTGTAATGTAAGAAGAAATCCAATAAGGGGCGGTTCCATTATTTTACATTTGTTTAATCTTATAAATCACTTTTCAATATGTTTTGAATTAAACAAAAGCATTTTTTTAGTATAGAATAGGTGTTTATAGAAATTATAGAAATTTTTAATAATTAATTTATAAATGTTTTAGATAAATAGTTTATTATAGAATGTTGAGTGATTTCAGTATAATACTAAAACCACTCAAAACTTCTATAATTTCTATTAACAACAATTCTATACTAAAAAAAAAATGCTTTTGTTTAATTCAAACCATATTAAAAAGGCATTTATAAGATTACACACATATAAAATAATGGAAGCGCACTCTATTGGATTTCTTCCACTCTAGGCTACTAAAGTTCAAACTGTGCTTCTACATCAAATGAGACCTCTAGCGGCCAATTTAATGTATTACACTACAAATTTAAAGCCAATGCGTTTTTCGGATGCACTTTTGGTATCCAAAACGTACTCAAATGTATGTTAGGCTTTTGGATCCATTTTTCAGACTCCAAAAGCGCACTCCATTGTTTCCTATTGGGATTTCACTTGCGTAAAACGCAAGTAGAAATTACATGTCTATTCTTAAAACGGATCTGAAAAACGCATTGAAAAGAAGCAAGTAAACACGTATCAGTGATTACTCATCTGAACGAAGATGCGTGTTTTACATTGAAACCAATGTAAATCACACTGCACATTGTTAGATACGTTTTTTGGATCCATTTTGGGTTCAAAAAACGGATCTGAAAAACGTTGTGTGAACATACCCTAAATCCACAGGAAAAAATTACCTCAAATCCTCATGAAATACGCCTTGAAAACTGAGTCATCCAACAACGACGAGTAAATTTTACTCGTCGTGTGGATGTTCCCTTATTCAGAAGATGGTATGGAAACTGGAAACAACGGGGTAATGGATGCCTTCTCATGGTGGAGGACATCTGAAAATGATGCAGGACACAATTGATGGTGTGCAACATTGTCTGGAGCAGTCGTCTACAAAACATCTGAGACGCTGAGCACTGGGACTGGGAGTTTTATTTAACATGTCAAAGAGCTGCAATAAGGGCAAAATTGCCATGTATCGTGTCACTACAATTCAGGAGCACAAAGTGAGTGATATGGAGAAAAGATTTCGATAGTGCTACTGGTTCCAGGAGTTTGTGATTGAAAAATATCCAATGTGAAATTGTTGTTACCCCCATCCCTCCCCCCGATGCTGCTGATACATTCAGGAACATGGAGCGCCGCGCCGAAATGTGTCTGACAGAAAACAGAGATCGCTTTCAGCATGGTCTGTGAGGCAGTCGGTTACCCCGATGTCAAGCTATGGAGCAGATTTTTTTGGGCTCAGATTGCTTCATCCTAACAGGAGCTACACCAAAATAGGGGTCTCTCTGTGTAAAATGCACTACAGACATTGCTTTCTTCTTTGTAGTGTTTGGTTTTTTTGGTTCTTTAGGTAAGTTTTTTTGGGCAATAACAGTTTTTTCCAAACTTAGCATGCTATAGGTGTAGCGTTTTTTTTTTCAGGCTTTTTGGGCGACATGTCAAAAGAGAGGCGCTTCCACATCAGTTTTAAGGTGCATTAAATGAATGTATAATGTGCCTGAATAAATAAAGCTGCCAAAAATCTGATGTGTGGTATTCCTTGTATAACATATTTAATGTGCCTAATTTAGGTATATACCAAAAAAAAAAGGCAAATAGCATATAATTGCTAGCATATGTGATATGCCTACTGTAGGCGTATTCAAAAGTGTCAAATGCACCTAGTTTTGGTGTTCAACAGTTCATTTATATAGAGAATACAGTGTTAACATTTTTTTGGTGCAAAATACACCAAAAAAATGGAGTAGCCCTAATGGGACATGTAGCCTTTTGAGCCACATGTATGAAAATTGTCTAGGTCTAAAACTCACTTTGTTGCTCAAATGCGCCGAAGTTTGTTGCAAAACTGTCAAACAAATCCATGCCATGACTTAAACAAATTTTGGCGCTATCACTCTTTCATGCTTACTGCTGGGTCGTACACTATTAAACAAAGATGTAGAACTGACCAGAAGTTTCCATACACTATATAAAAAGACACATCCACATGTTTTTCTGTCTGACATGAAATCAGAATAAACCTTACCTGTTTTAGGTCAATTAGGAAGCAAAATTATTTATATTTGCAAATTTCAGAATAATGAGAGAGAGAATTTTTAAGGCGTTTTTATTACTTTATGCAAAGTCAAAGGTTTACATTCATTAGGATTACTCTGCCTTTAAACAATTTGGGACAGCCCATATGATGATGTCATGTCTTTGGAAGCTTCTGAGATTTATTGGCAACATCTGAGTTAATTAGAGACACAGCTGTGGATGTTTTTTGAAGCACACCAGAAAGTCTAAAGATATTAGCCAAGATATCAGGAAGAGCATTGTGGACTTGCACAAGTCTGGATCATCCTTGGGTGCAATTTCCAGATATGTGAAGGTGCCTCGTTCATCTGTACAAACAATTATATGCAAGTACAAACAAGATGGGAATATCCAGCAATCATACCTCTCAGGAAAGAGATGTGCTCTGTGTTCAGAAAATAAAACATTTTTTTAGTCAAATGGGGTATATAAACCCAAGAACAAAAGTAAAAGACTTTGTGAGTTGTTGGGGAAAGCTTGTAAGATTGTAGATCAATTCTGTATATTGGATAGCACCGTAGTCCCTCTGTGTGTAACGGGTCGCGCCGCGCCCCAGGGATGCGGGCGCCCCCGGGTTGCCCCCTCTCTGGGGGTTTTGGCGCTGGGGGCCCGGTGTGCGGGCCTGGTTCCCCCCCTTTCTATCCACTCCCCTTTAAACCTCGCCCCAAAGTAAACCCGGGTTTGCGCGGTGGGGCGCCCCCTAGGGGCCCCGCTCGTCCTTGAAAATTTTTTAAAGGGACTGTGCCCCGGGGAAATTGGTTAATTCCCGGGCGCTTCCCTTTATAGTTTTGGGGATCCAGGGTCACTTCCCTGTGGTTCTTTGTTTCCTCGTACCCTAGAAAAAAAGCTGTCTTGCCGTTTTTCTGACCTTTTCCCTTACATTTATGGATTTTAAACCCTTTTCCCCGCCTGTGCCCCGGGTTACCCCTTTCGCTGCACCTCAGCTGCCCCCGCAAGAAAGGGTCACGTCAGGGGAAGCGCCCTGGTGGTAATCCGCCGCGAAAGTCCTTTCCCTTTTGCGGCGGGCTCTGGTGAATCCCGGGGGCCCTATTAAAAATTCCGCCCCCCTGGCGTGGTTACCCATCGTTGCGGTGGCCCAAAGCGGATCCATTCCAAAGTCCGTTACACTGTGTCCGTTCTTCCCAACACCAAAAAATTTGCACCAGGACCCCCAATGTGGAGGAGCCCACCCCTCACTTAAAGCCCCTTTTAAGGAACCCAAAAAAGGGGTTTCAGCAAAATGATCTTTATTTATATAGCGCCAACATTTTCCGCGGGCACTTTACAAATTCAAGGGTAAACGTACGGGAAATTACACATTAAAAGTACTTCCCAAAGGGGAGCCCAAAAGGGTTTGTAAAGGGCCTGCTCGTGAGACTTCCCAATTATTAGGGTGTATGGGAAAAAAATTATACGGTAAAAAGTGCCAATTTTACAAGGGTTTCCAACCTTGTTTCTTTTTTTGGGAGTGGTTTACATAAAAAAAGGGGAGGGAACCCTAAAAACCTTTGACAGAAACATCTATATACAGCATGGGGGGTTTCTTTATTTAAAATTTAAAATTTCCCGTATAGAAAAGCGTTTTTTTCAACCACCAGAAGGAGTTTTGGGTTTGATAAAGACTCCTTCTGGTGATTTCGAAAGTGGGTTTTTTTGAAACTGAGATTCTATTTTTTAAATAAAACACCTTGTTTGACGTTTTTCGTGGATTTTTTGCTTTTAGGATTTGGGTCTTTAATCCACACAAAAAAAAGTTCTGTATCAACATGGGCGGGAAATGCCCTCTGCCCGGAAGAACCCTTTTTACTCCAAAAAGAAACAATAAAAGCCGATTATGTTTCCCTTTGCACAAAGGAACAAAGACCTACATTTTTTGGGGGGACATGTCCTTTTTTTTCTGACGAAATTTAAAATTTAACTTTTTGGCCATAATAACCATCGTTTTTTTGGGAGAAAAAAAAGGGGAGAAGCTTTGAACCCTTTAAGTACCCATCCCAAACTGTAAAATTTAAAAAGGGGGGGCGCATCTTTGTTGTGGGGTTTTTTGTTGCAGGAGAGACGGGGCGCAAAAATGTTGACATCATGGGGGAAAGAAGATTATGTGGCAATACTAAAAGCAACTTTCTCAAGCATGGAACACAAATTTTAAAGTTGGGTAAAAATGGGTCTTCAAATTGGGGACAATGAAAAAAAGAAAAATCCCAAAAATTGGTTACAAAAGGGGTTTTAAAGGTTTCCCCAAAATTTCAATGTTTTGGCCACCCACAAACCCCCTGTTTTCCTCAATCCTATTAAAAAAAGTTATGAGCAAAGCTAAAAAGGCGGGTTTTGGCGCAAAGGACCCCCAAAAAAAGGCTCAGTTTCACCCGTTCTGTCAGAAGGGAACCCAGGCCCAAAAAATTCCCACCAAAATTTTTGTGAGAAGCTTTTTGGAAAGGATCCAAATGTTTTTTTCCCCCGTTTTATAAGTTTTTAAAGGGGGGGAAAGCTACCCAAAAACTAATGGAAAGGTAAAAAGTTTTGCATTGTAGAAATAAATAAAAATGCCTTAAAAATTCTCTCTCTTATTTTTTGGATTTTGGGAAATATAAATTAAATTTTTGGGTTTCCCAAATTTAACCTTAAAAAGGGGGAAAGGTTTATTCTAATTCAAAGTCAGGTAGTGAGAAAAAATGGGATATGGTCTTTTTATATGTGTAGTAATCTTTTGGTTTTTTCAAAAAAGTATATGGGGCCCAAAAAAAAGGTTTATAAAAATCGGTGGATCGTTGTTTCGGACACTTTCACAGTGATTAAAATTTTTGGGGGTTTTTTATCTAGATGGGAGGAAGGTTGCACTCCCAAAAATTTTTTATGATAGGGGCCTTTGCAACCCCTTTTTAAGGCGCTAAAAATTTTGGGACGTTCTGGGGGGGCCCTCAAACCCCAATCATAGGATTTTGAACCCTTTAGGGTTTTTGACGCTAAACCCAGGGCAGAACATTTAGAACAGCCAGGGCCCGGGTACAGGTGGTGCCCGAGCCAGACCTTTTGGTATTGGGTTACACTGCCCCTTTATGTATGAAACCCGCAGAAGAACAGCCGACCTGGGGTAAAGGTGGTGCCTGAGCCCGACTTGTGGTTTTGGGTTTACACTGCCCCGTTTTGTTTTGACCCGCAGAAGAACGGCCAGAACAGGGTAAAGGTGGTGGGCCTGAAACCCGGACTTGTGGGGTATTCCCCGGGTTTTACCCCTGCCCTGTATTTTATGAACTGCGAAGAAAAGCCAGACCAGGGGAAAGGTTTGGGGGTGGGGCCAGACTTTTGGTATTGGGTCTACAATGCGCCCCTTTTGTATGCCTGCAGAAGAAATACAGCCAGGGTAAAGGGGGGTGCCTGAGCCCGCTTGTGGTATTTGTTCTTTTTAAAAAGCCCTTATGTATGGGCCTGCAGAAGAAAAGCCAGACCGGGTAAAGGTGGTGCCCGAGCCCGACTTGTGGTATTGGCCTTACCCCTGCCCCCTAGGGATGACCCGCAAAGAACAGCCAGACCAGGGTAAAGGTGGTTTCCGGCCAGATTGTGGTATTGGCTTACAAATGCCCCCGTATGTAAAGGGCCTTCAGAAAAACAGCCAGACCCCGGTTTAAAAAGGGGGTGCCCGAGCCAGACTTTTGGTATTTGGGTTTTACATGCCTGTATTATGAAACCCGCAGAAGAAAAAGCCAGGGCCCGGGTAAAGGGGGGGTGCCTTTAGCCGATTGTGGTATTGGTTCTACACTGCCCGTATGTATGACCCGCAGAAAAAAAAGGCCCCCCGGACCAAAAGGGTTTAAAAAGGTGGGGCCCCGAGCCAACGTTTGGTTTTTGGTTTTACTGCCCGTATGTATGACCTTCAGAAGAACGCCTGACCCGGGTAAAAGGTGGGGGCCTGAGCCCGACTTGGGTATTTGGGGCACAAAAACCCCCCGTTTGTTTTGCACCTGCAAAAGAAAAGCCCGACCCCGGGTATTGGGGGTGCCGAGCCAGACTTGTGGTATTGGGCTCTACACATGGGGCCTGTTTGTATGACCTGCAGGGAAAAACAGCCCGGGCCGGGGTTTAAAAGGGGGTGGGCCCGAGCCAGGGCTTGTGGTATTGGTTCTAAAATCCCTGTTTTATGATGACCCCGCAGAAGAACAGCCAAACCAAAAACCCGGGGAAAAAATGGGTGCCTGAGCCGAAATTGTGGTATTGGCTTTACACTGCGCCTTTTATGAAAGACTGCAGAAGGGAAAAAGCCCGACCAGTTTTAAAAGGGGGTGCCTGAGCCAGGCTTGTGGTTTTGGCTCTACACTGCCCCTGTAGGATGATCTTGAAGAAAACAGGTTCATTATTCTGGGGCATTTTTACTCTGCCTTAAAGGGGATTTAAAACCCGGGCCCGGTTACCCCCAATTTTTTTTATTTTTTGGGTTCCTTTGGGTGTGTTTTAGAAAATTTTTCAGACCCCCGGGGGTTGGGGGTTTTGTAGGGAAAAGGCTGTGGCTTCACATGGGGGCCAAAAAAAATGTGGAAAAAATTTGGCACATATTATTTGGGGGGTAAAGTGGGTTTGAACTTCAAGTTGGTTTAAGTTGATTAAAATTTTTTAAAACTGTCCACACTAGGATAAATGTGGAAAATTGAAAAAACTGTCTAGTTAATTTTGAATGCAAAGGATCTGGGCATTTTGGGATAAATCTCCCCCATTGTTTTTCCTGGGCCTTTGGAAAATTTTTGGAAAACCTTTGTAACCCCACTTTTTTGGAAAAAAAAAAAAAAAGCAAAAAAATTTGCCAACAAAACCCTAAAACCCAAAAACAACCCAAGAATGTTGGAAGGGTTTTTAAGGGCTTTGTTCCCCACGGCTTTATTTCGGGGCGTTTTTAAAGGACGTATTTACGTCCGCAAATACGTCCCGAAAAAAATTTTTAAAATTACGTGTAAAAGGGGAATTCCCGCGTTTTTTCGCGTTGAAAATTTACAACCCCCAAATTCTTTACTATGGGGATTTACGATGCGAAAAAACTCCTCAAAAGTGCCCAGGGGACTTAATTTTACCATCGTATTTAGGACGTTTTTTAGCCCCCAAACCCGGGTCGCGAAAAAAAAGGAAAATTTTACTTTGGAATCAATGTTTTAAATTCTAATTTTTTCTTTATTTGAAACGTTTTTTGGGACATTTGCGGACGTATAAAAAGTCCGTAAATAGCCCCAAAAATAAGCCGGTTGTCCCAAAACCTAATTTTTTTCATTTTCAAATTTTTTTTCTTTTTTGGCCAAACAAAAAAAAAACACTTTGCAAAATTTGTGTAAAAGGGCCTAAATGTTCTGAGGAAGACTTTGCACCCAGGCCTTGCTGTTCCTCAGTATTTTTAAAAAAAAGGTTTTGCGGGTTTTTAATCAAAAATTGCAGGTTGCATTTTTACATTTGCATTTTGATCTAGAATTTTAAAAAAACTTTGTTTGTTTTTGGGCCCTTCCCATTTTTGAACTTATCCCAACATGAGGGAAAAATATTTATTTTTTGAATGGGATTGCACTAGTTTTTGGCATTTTTCTGAAAAAAAACTGAGGGCAGCCCTGTTTTTTGTGAAACCCAAAACCCTTTGCAAAAAGGGTACGGCATTTTTTTAAATACGCCAAAGCTATGACACAAAGATGAGACAAAGATATTCTGTGTTTTTGTTTATACAAGGTGAAATTCCATGCCAGATTTGCTCGCCCCCAAAACATACGACAGGTTCTTTACTTACGTCGCATTTTTAAATCCCCTATATAAATTTTTAAAAACTAGCATGTCAGCGCCAAGTTTCATCATGTTCCCCGAAGTCTTTACGGTCTGAATGTTCGACACATTATAACCTTTGACCGTGGCCTCTTTCACTTTTTTTAGCCAGGGGTTTTATTTGTCTAAAAAGGGGACCCCCACAAATCCCAATGCTAGGTTTTTTTTAGGCTTCATGGTCTTTTTAAAGCATTTTTTTGTAGTTTTTTTTTGGGGAATCAAAAGTGTGAAATTGGGGTGCATGCGAAAAATTTTGGATTTGGGGGAAAAAAAAAATTCAAAAAAACATTTTCGAAGGATAAAAACACGAATTTTACATTTTTTGGTTTTGGTACAGAAAAAAAACTTTTGGGTTTCATTTTGGAAAAACAAAAAAAAAACTACCTGAAAATGACACACCACCAGCATGATGTGTTTTTTAAAAAACGGAAAACAAATTCAAAAAATTTTTTACCCAAAAGTTAAAAAAAAAAAGAAAATTTAAAAAAAGGGTCTTTTGTTTTTACCTTTTCCCAAAATTAACTTCTACCCAAGCTCCCTTATTTTTTTTGTAAAAAAAAAAAAAAAATTAAACGTGTCCCAACCACCTAAGAGCCCCCCTTTAAAATTTTTGTGGCTTTTTTTGGACCCAAAAAAAAGGCTTTTTTTAAAGGGTTTCCCATAAGTTTTTTCATGCCTTTTTTGTGAAAAAAAAGTTTTTTTTTGGGTTTCTTGCGTTTTTAATGGTTTTTTTTTTGTTGCATTTTCCCCATTAAAAATCTGGGGTTGTTTTTTGAGCGTTATTATGACAAATTTGAAATGGGCCCAGTTTTTATGGTGATCGGTTTTTTTATTTAATCGGGGAAAATTTGGGTTTAAAAATCTGTGATATTTTTAAGATCGCCCCCTTTTTCGGGGGTTTCCCTGTAATTTTGGGGGGCCACCCAAAACAGTTTACAGAAGAGGCAGGGGGGAGATGTTTTGTGCGAGGGTATGACTGGGATGTATTTGGTTGCGATTGGCGGGAAAAAAATTTAAATTGACCTTTTTTTTAAATAAAACGCGTTTCCTGTTCACCCTCAGTGTCTTCAGGTCTCAGGCAGAAGGACATGGCTCTGCTTGGCCCAAAAACAGCTCAGCGAAATTATTATATTTCTTCACGGGAAAAAAACCTTTCTATTAGTGTAAACCTTTTAAAAATTTTAGTTAGTTTTAGTTTTTTGGAAGTTTTTTATATGTTGGGTTTAGAGAATTTTTAAAGGAGTTCAAACCCCCGGGGAAAAGTAGGGGGGGGGGAAAGGGGGGGGGGCCCGGGGGGCGACCGGGAAAAGCTCTATAAAAAAATTTGGAAAAAGTTTCCCCCAAAGTTTTAGTGTGCATTGCAATAGCTTTTTTTATTAACAGTTTTCTTTTAAAATTTTTTCCCTGGTTTTGGGAAAGGCCTGAACTTTTGGGATACACTTTTTTTTAGTAAAACTGAAGGTCTTTTTTTGTTAGGTAAAAAACTCCATTTTAAATTTTCAGTATAAAAATTTCGATAGGTGTTAAATTTTCGATTTTCCCCATTCCCCTTTGTTAAATATACCCCCCCCCCCCTTGTTTTAAAAATTAGAATCCAGCAAGTCAGCACGGGTTGATAGGTGCCATAAATACCTTGAAATTTTTCCAAATTAAATTTCAGATATTTTTTTTTTTTTTACTTTGGGGGCATTTAAAGCTTTGTTCATTGGGGGAACCTTGAAATTTTTAAAAGTGAATACTGAAAATTTTTTGGGTACCAAAAGGTAAATTGTTGGTGCCAAAAAAATCCCTTTTTAAATTTCCGAAACATTACAGATACGGGGTTTTTTGCACTTTTGCCCAGCCCCGATTTGGGTTGTTAACCACCTTGCATTTAAAAATTTGAATCCAGCAATTTTGTATTTTACCACGGGGAAAATTGATAGGTGCCAAAAAAATACCTTTTATTTTTCCGAAAAATTAAGATACGTGTTTTTTGACTTTGGGGGCCTACGCTTTGTTTTTGAGGCCCCTTTGCACTTAAAAATGTGAATACTGCAATTTTTAGGCACCACAGGTGAATTGATGGGTGCCAAAATTTTCCTTTTTATTATCCGAAAACTTAAAATACGTGTTTTTTGCACTTTTGCCCAGTCCAGATTTTTTTGATAGAGCCACCTTGCGGGAAAATTTTTAAACCCAGCAATTGTGTAGTTACCCGGGTAAATTTGATAGGTGCCAAAAAAATACCTTTTTTTTATCGAAAAAATTTCAGATACGTTTTTTTTCCTTTTTGGGGGAAGGCCCGGCGTTTTTTGACTTGTTGATCTACTTTGCATTTAAATATTTGAATCCGCAATTTTGTTTGATTTGGGGGATTTTTGGAAAATTAGCTGGGGGTTTTTGGGTTTCTTTTAATAAGAGTTTTTCCAAAATTTCTTCCATACCTTCTAAAAATTTGTATTTTTCTAAAACAGGGGAGCAAAATTTTCAGGTGGTAACCCGAGAAAAGAGGGGGGGGTAGGAAAAGGGGGTTTAGGGTACGAGGGGGAAAGGGCTTTCCCAGCGTTGGGGGAAAACCCGCTTTGCCAGGGGGATTTTCATTTTGAGGACCGTCAGGATGTCATGGGCCGGGTTTGGGCCCTGTGAATCTAAAGTAACGAACAGCGTCCCCCAATCTGCCCTTTTCAGGGTTAATGCAACCTGCATCCAGCAGTTTTTTACCCCCTTTCCCCCCAGTAAGGGGCCAAAAAAAGGGTGGCGTCGGGAAATCACCAGCACCCGCCCAACATGAAGCACCCCAAATGTAAACTCGTTTTTACCCCACTGTGGATAATCCTTTTTCTAAAGACTCTTTGATGATTTAAATGCGGGTTGGGGGTCAAAAGGGCATTTTAAAAAAGATCAAGAGGCCAAAGAGGATAAATTTTCTCTGTTAAAGCCCAGTTACTGATGCCATCAGAGGAGGAGAAGGGGAAACCCGGGCAAACGGCAAAAATTTCCCGGGGCGGTCCCCAACGCCTTGCAGTCCCCCTTTTCTTGTAGCCGCAGCTTCTGGATGCAGAATGTCCCGGAAGGCGAAATCACCTGGGGTTTTTGATGATGATGACGCATTGCGGATCCCAAATGGTCTTTTCAGCGAATTTGCTTTTCGAGCGTTCATCACTGGGCGAGGAGGAAGACGTGGGGTAGTGTCAGTAAAGGGTTCCGCCTCAAAAAGGGGAGAGGGCCGGGCGCGAAGTCCTGATATGATTTTCCCCCAGCCCCCGGTCAGGCAAAAACCCCCCCCCCTGCTTTTCACCCTCAAAAAGGTCCAGGGAAACCCCCAAAACCTGGGGCCTTCTTTGACCAAGCCCCTGATTCACCCAGCGATGTATATGCCGCCTTTTTCCCGCGTAAAAGCAATTTAAATAGAAAGGAAGAAAACCCTTTGGTGGTTAACCACACCCCAAAATGTTAGTCACATGCAGCGGAAAGCAAAGAGTTGAAAAAGGGGGGAAACTTGGCCAAAAAAAAAACCCCGGGCCCACGCCCGGGGCCCCCCAACCCCCCCCTGTCCCCCCCTCTGTCTTCCCCCTCCCCCCGCCACCACCAAACGTTCCTCAGTGCCCATGTTCCGGGGTTTATTTATCGGGTTTAGCCTCCGCTTCGCCTCCGCGTTGCCCGAAGTACCCCCAGCCCCACCAAAAGGCCATCCTTTCCCCTTCTCCTTCCCCCAGTTTGACGACCCGCAGCCCCTACAGCCCGGCCCGTCTAGCAGCAAGCCCTTTTTGTCTTTCCCGGTTTGGGAGCGAAGAAACACTTTAACCCAAACCATCCCCAAAACCCCAAAAACCTGATTGTCGGATTGCCGGCCCCTTTTTGGGCCCTTTGGGAAATTTTTGCCCTTTTGTTCTGGTGGGCCCCAGATGGGTTCGGGAAAGGGCTTTGGGCCTTGCCGGGCCCCCAAAAAAACCCGATGCCAGCAGGGGATTTCTTTGCCAAAAAAAAGCCCCTCCCTTTTCCCGGCCCCGCCCAGTGTCTCTAAAAAATTTTAAGCGCGTTGTTGCATCTGTGGCCCCGGAAAAAGGGCCATCTGACCACCCAACTGGGCTTGTAAGCCGGCCAAGGTCGGGTATTCTCCCGTGACAGCCCCACTGGGTGAGGGGGTTGGGGGGTCCCTGGGGGTGCGGTTTGGGTTTCAGGTTCGGCGGGAAGCCCTTCCAAAAAACCCCAGGGATGGTGCAGGGTTCTTTCACCCTAGGTCCCCTGGTGGCACCCCGTGCCCAGAGAAACCCGGCCCTTTTTGAAATTTTTTTTTGTTTTGGGGGGACCCGTCCCACCAAAGGGCAGGAGCTTTTGGATGGCTCTCCGCAACGAGACCGAGCGCTGGGGTGGGTGCCCAAGAACCTTTTGCCAAAGGGAAGGGTGGTGTGGCCCGAAAAAAAAGGCCGGGAAAACTCTGGCCGCCCTTTAAAATCGGGAGGCTGGAGACATTCCCCTTTCCCGGCCAAAGTCATGAACCCTTTTTCTCCAGTAATTTTTAAAGAGCTAACCCGGGGCTTGGGCTGCCTGCCCCGGGGGGAAAGGGTCGAAAAATCTAAGTTCCACTTCCCCCGTTCGACCCTTTCTTTTGTCCCCCCTGGCTGCCCTTGCAGCGTCCCGATTTAGCCTCCCCCTCAAAACCCTCTCATGGGTTTATGTGGAAACACGCTGGAATTTTCCCCCCTCCACATTTCCCGCGATTTTGGCAGCAAAAGGGAATGCCATTACGCAATACGGGAAAGGGGGGGTGGCCCGAAAAAAAAAGGGGAGCGGTGTGGAACCCCGGGGTGTTGAGCCACCCCAGAGTGGGGGGAAAGGGGAAAAAGCTCTGCACCCTCCTTGTCCAAATTTGAAAAAAGCCCCCCAAAAGGTCAGGGGCGGACAATGCCCTTGTTTTGCATGGCTTGTGGTGTTTTTTGTTCTGGAAACGGGTGTTTGGGCACTTGAAAAACAAAGGTCCCCCCACGGGCGGGGAGGAGACGGACCGATGCGGACACGGAGCCTTTCTCTCCCTCAAATCCACAAGGCCCCACAGTTTTTACAATTTCTTTGGTTTCCCTTAGGCGGGGTTTGGGTTTGGGGTTTCCCGAGTAGTGCCAGGTGGCCCCATTTAGCTTTCAGGGTTTCATATCTAGGAAAATAGGGCTGTGTTGAAGCTGTGCCCGGGGGGAAGCGGGGAGGAGGAGGAAAGGGGGTTTTAATTTGACCCCCGAAGTTACCGACGTCCCGCCTTGGGAAAAAGGTTTGGGCGAATTTAAGGCAGAGAAGGGAAAAATGAGGAAGAAACAGTTTGCTAGTGCCCCTCGACCCAGGGGGGGGGCTTGGGAAATCCCAAAGGTCCATCTTTTCACATGAGTGCTTTGGGTGCTCCATTTCCCCCAAAATGATCCCCGAAAATTTAAAGGGCCCTCAAAAAAAGAACAAACAGTTACGGGGTGGCCACCCCCCGGGGTCCCCCGGGACAAACAAAAAACAGAAAATTCCCTTTCCCCCCACCCCAAAAAGAGAGTAAAATGCTGGAAAGGGAAAAGGGGGCCCCGCTTTATTGTTTAACTGGGGACATCTGGGGTTTCGTTTTTCTTCCGTTCCCCCCAAAGTCACGGTGGAACAACATCCGACGTGAAGCAGTTTGAGTGCCAAAAAAGGCGTAGCGGGGCAGCAAGGGAAAGGGGGCAGAAACCTAATGGGGGACCTCTGGCAATCTTTGTTTACCACCCCACCAAAAGCAAAAGCAATGGGAGGGGACCATCCAACACACAGAGATTTAGCCCTTAAAATCATGGTGCACGACTATCTGCAAACTCAAACACCGATTTTTTTTGTATGTTTTCCGGGCCCCAAAAGACCCTTTTGGGGGATCCAAAAAGGATTTAATGGCCCCAGCTGGCTCGTTTACGCCATAGAGGTGTTGTTTCCCGGCCCCCGCAGCCCGCGGGAAAATCTGGGGCGGGGCCTTTAGCACAAACTGGGGGGTGTCATTTCAGACAAAAGCATCCGGTTTCCAAAAATTAAAGTGGATCGTTTTTTTTAAAAATTTATCAAGGAATCAGGAAAGGATTTTTGATGTTGTTTTTGGCCCCAATTTTCCGAAAGGGCCCATTTGTTGCGGTTTTTACTTAAAATTCCCCTTCAAACAGAAAGGTCTCTTGAAAAAAGTTTTTTAAAATGATCATTTCTACCCGCAATTTTTATTTTTCCCTTTTCCCCCCGTTCATTTTGGTGGTTTTTTCTGTGGGAGAATTAAAAGACAGCAAGGTTTTTACAACCCCGTTTTTCCCTTTTTCTCAATTATCTTAAAAAGTTTTTGGGATTGTAATGGTTTTGAAAGGTTTATTTTTGTGTTTAGATACAGGGTATTAAATTTAAAGGGCCTTTTGGGAAAAGAAATGGGCTTTTTTTTGGCATTTCCCCCCTCACAATTTTTAATAGTGGCTTTAAAAAGTTTTTATTTTTAAATTTTTTTTGGGGCATGTAGCTGTGAGATACAGCAATAATCATGGGCCTTTGGAACGAAATGTGGTTCTAGTGGATTTCTCCCCCACAATTTTTTAAAAGGGTTTAGAAAACATTTTTATAATTTTTTTTGGGGCATTTTCTGCTTTGGGAAAAGGGAGCAAATTTTTAAAGGTCCTATTTTAAAAAAATGTTGGTTTTTAACAGAAAATTTGTTCTTCACAATTGTCCAAAGTGGCTCAAGGGTGATGCTTTGAATTTTTTTGGGGGCTTTTTTCTTTGAAAAGCCGCTATACTAAGGTTTATTATTAAAAAAAAGTTGTTTCTAACAGAATTTGTTTTCACAATTGTCCAAAGGGGGCCCCCAAGGGTTTATTTCTTTGAATTTTTTTTGGGGGATTTTGCTTTGAAATGCGATTTTAAAAAAGATCCTATTTTAAAAAAAAGTTGTTTCTAACGAATTTGTTCTTCCAATTTTTCAAGAGTGGTCAAAGGGGGGATGGGGGCTGTCAGAAAACCCGGAATAGGGAGGGGCATATTAATGGCACATATTGCAAAAAAGACCTTGTTTTTGCCCAAAATCTTTAAAAATAGCTTTAATCCTGTTTGAGAAAGCCCCTTTAATACAATTAAAAAAAGAGGGAAAAAAGACTTTGGGGGGATTCCATCCCATTTTAAAAAAAAGTGTTTTTTAGAATTAAAAATTTCTTAAAAAAAATTGCAAAGTACAAAATAGCTTGGGTTTTAAAAAAATTTCCCCTGAATTTTTTTACAAGGGGGGTACAGGAAAAAATTGACCGATGTAGGTTATTTAGAGGACATGGGGTATGAAGCAGGACAGAAACAAAGTACAGAGACCCAAATTTCCCCCGCACGTTGATAAAATTTGGGAAAAAGAATGCCAAAAAAAAAGGGCACCCGGGTGGAAAAAGGAGCGTTAAAACCCCCAGTATTTTAAGTGAAGCTCAATTGGGTTTCCCCACTCATTTGGGGGAAATGGCAAACGTACCCAAAGGATTGAATGTGAACTGAGGAAGGCGGGGTTTTCACAATTCCGCCCCCTCTGCTTCAGAAAGACAGTTTTGTTGTTTCGTCATCAGGGCATTTTAACCTTTCGTGGGTTTAAAAGATGACAGCGCCAGCCTGGGGTCTCACTGCACCCACTTTAACTTGGCCCTGGGGCATGCTGTGGGAAGGGGCAGGGGATAGTCAATGTCCCGTTCAAAATAAAAATTTGGGGGTTTGAAAGGGCTCCTTTTTCCGGCCCTTTTTTAAACTGGGGTAAAACAGGTTTTAAGGGGCATGCTGCGGCCAGGACAGGGTTTGTCAATGTCCAGGGTTTAACTAAAAAAGGTGGGTTTTAAAAATCCTTTTTCTTTCCCCTTTTTTTAAAATTTGGGGGGCAGACAGGTTTAATGGTCTTTACTGCGGTCCAGGACAGTTTTTAATTTAATTTTTCCAGTTCAACTAAAAAAGGTGGTTGAAAGACTTTCCCATTACGGCACTTTTTAATCTGTGGGTCCCGAAAGGGTTTTAAAGGTCAAATTTTGCGGTCCAAAGGGAAAGGGATAGTCATAGTCCAGTTTTTTAACTTTAAAAAGGTGGTTGAAAGAAAAAAATCCTTTTTCCCGGGACTTTTTAATTGGGGTAAACCGGTTTGGGGTTCATGCTTTTCGTTCCCGGAAGGGATTTTTCAAAAGTCCCGTTCAACTAAAAGGGGGGGTTGGGAAAACCCCCTTTTTTCCCGGCCCTTTTTTTAAATTGGGGGGCAGAAGGTTTAAGGGGCATTTCGCGGTCCCGGACAGGGGGTTTTTCAAAAAGTCCAGTTCAACTAAAATTTGGGGGGTTTAAAGACTATTTCTTCCCGGGACTTTTTAATTGTGGGTCATTTTCAGGTTTTTTTGGGGTCATGCTTTCGTTCCAGGGGCAGGGATATTCAATGTCCAGTTCAAGTAAAATGATGGTTCAAAAAATACTGCCTTTTTGGCACTTTTTTAAAATTTTTGGGGGGATGAAAGGTTTTTTAAAGGGGCTGGCGGGTTTCAAGGGCAGGGATAGTGAATTTTGGGGTGTTACTTTTTTTCGTGGCTTTTTTAAACCCAAGTGTTTTGCCTTTTAAAAGTAAAACGTTTTCCCCTTTGAATGTTGTGGCTTTTTAATTCCAGCTTCTCCAGGCCCCGTTTGGGTGGGAAAAAAGGAAAGGTGTTGTTGCTCTCCCATAGCTTTAATGGTCATCGCATAATCGACTGTCACTATCGAAAAACCTTATCGATGGGGCCCGATATGACTATCGCCATGTCGAACCCAAAACGTAATCGCTCAACACTACTCATGAGATCCACCACAGTTTACAATATAGAAAAACACTACAAAACGAAACACCTAAAAAAAAACTTTCCCTATTTTGGTGAAAAAATATGGGGACTATAAAGTATTTTTCATTTAGCGGCCTTTGTTTGTGAGCAACACAGGTTATACCGTAGCTGCAGGTCCCCACCTGCTAATCAGCATACCACGAACAATGTTGCTAACGGTATATACACGAGGATATTCTCCGTAGTACTAAAACATCAGACTTTATTCAAACTTTTTTAAAAAAAAACTTGAATGACATGTGTATGTAAAGTTCACACTATAGTGTTACTTTTTTTTTGAACAAAAATTACGGTTGCTCCTGTGGTCACTCCTTTGCATCGCACTTCGGCATATGAGATCAGATCTGCATCAGATTCAGTTTAGACAGCATCCATACTGTGAGAGCCTTCCTCAACACCTCTCCTCTCAGACACCGCTACGTCTCGCGCAAGTTTTTTTAAAAAAAGTTTGAATAAAGTCTGATGTTTTAGTACTACGGAGAATATCCTCGTGTATATACCGTTAGCAACATTGTTCGTGGTAGACTATATAAGCTGCCTGGGAAAAAAAAGTTAACTGACGCAACCATGCCCAAGAAAATGTCCCAAAAAGTGAAAATCCATAGTATCGAGTATAAACCGACCGAAAATAAGCCCAAAGGGACCTACTTTTACCAAAAAAACTGGGGAAAATTTTTGACTGAGTACAAACCCGGGTGGGAAATGTAGCGGTTTTCTGGTAAAATTAAAAACAAAAATGGATACAAAAAAAATTAATTTTGGCAGGTATAGGCAGTTTAATGTCCCCCCTGGCAGTTTAATGTCCCCTGCCCGGTAATTGTTTCCCCCTAGTCAGGTTATAGGCAGGTATATGTCTCCCCCGGCCCCTTTTTTGGGAGTTTTAAAGTCCCCCTTAGGGAGTATAGGGTTTAGCCCGGGATACGTCCCCCCTAGGCTTGTATATGTCCCCCATAGGAGGGTTTTAGGCGGTATATGCCTCATAGGGAGGTTAGTCCCCATGGAGGGTAATGGCAGGTTATGTCCCTGTAGGCAGGTTTTAGGCAGGTATGTCCCCATAGGCTGGTTTAGGCAGGTATAGGCAGGCCCTTTGTCCCTTAAGGAGGTTATAGGCAGTTATGTCCCTATAGGGGTTATTTCCCCATAGAAGAAAAATAGGCCTTTTATAGGCAGATATATGTCCCTATAGGCAGGTATATGTCCCCATAGACAGATAATAGGCCTTTTATAGGTAGGTATATGTCCCTATAGGCAGGTTATAGGCAGGTATATGTCCCCTAGGCAGGTAATAGGCAAGTATATGTCCCAATAGGCAGGTTTTAGGCAGGTATTTGTCCCCATAGTCAGGTTATAGGCAGATAAATATCCCTTATAGGCAGTTTCAGGCAGGTATAGGCAGGATTTTAAGAAAAAAAAATGAAAACACTTACCTCACTCCCTCGCTGCTCCAACTTCCAGGCGCTCCATCTTCTAGCACAGGCGGCGTGATGTCATCAGGCCGCACAGGCAGCGTGATTACATACCACATGGCCTGTGCCGGAAACTCTGGACAGCCGCAAGTCTGCAGCCGTCCGTCCAGAATCCACTGCGGAGCAGGGAGCACTTGCTCCCTGCTCCGCAGTGGTATCTTCACCTGTATGCGCCTGGACGCTGTCGGCTTACTCGGGATTCTGCTGTATGCGCTCCCTGAGGAGCTGACAGTGACTCGAGTATAAGCCGAGGACGAATTTTTCAGCCCATTTTTTGAGCTGAAAAACTCGACTTATACTCGAGTAGATACGGTAATCCCTATAAAGAAAAAGTAAACGTCTGTAGTGTGTTTCATATTTGGCTGTTGACTCCTAGCTAATGTATTGCTGCTGCAGTTTTTGAATTAAAAAGAGAAAAATCTTGAAAAACATATTTTTAGTAACAACATAAGGGCCATATGTATGAAAACTGTCCTGGTCTAAGACTTTCTGTCTTGTTTCTGTCGGGCATAGCGAGATGTTCTGATGTAGGCAGCATGATGATATGGGTGTGCTTGGAAGTGATTAAAGGCATGGCCTCATGTGGTGGTATGTACTTAGGCAGGGACCCCTGGACTGCTATGCCCGGGAGGGCCCAGAATGCTGTTAAGACAACCCTCCTGAACACCAGCAAAAGATTGAGCATGCTGTGAGGGTGACTTTTCTGTGTGGAAATTTCCTACCTGTGAGGATCTGTCCCAAAGCTGGAATCATACAGATGTGTTTTGTAGCAGTTTTAGCGGTAGGTTTTTTGAACCAAAACCAGTGTAAGGGTTCGGTGGATTCGCTGGACCACCGCAAACGATGATAGTTAAGCCACGCCAGGGAACGGAATCTAAGTAGCCCCCGATTTTCACCAGAGCCCGCCGCAAAGCGGGATGGACTTGCTGCGGCGTGAGGCTACCAGGTCGTTACCCCTGATGTGACTTGCTTGCGGTGGCGGCCGGGGTACTGCGTGGTACAGAATCGTAATCCAAGGCGTAGTCGGGGACAGGCAGAAGGTCAGGGAGGGCGGCAGAGGTTCGTGGTCAGAGAAGGGCAAGCGGTCAGGGCAGGCGGCAAACAGGCAAGGTCAGGATACGTAAGCAGGCGGACTGGTACACTGGTAATCAATACAGACACTAGAGACACTCTAAGCTCACTAACGCACACCAACGATCTGGCAGCGAGTGCTGGGGGCGTAACCCTTATATAGGACCAGTGTCTGGCAATAGGCCAATTACCGGGACACTGGCCCTTTAAATCTAGACCAGCCGTGGCGCGCACGCGTTAGGGGGCGGTCATGCGCACGACGGCCAGGACGGACAGGAGCAGTGTGCACCGGAGCGCAGCCAGGTAAGAGAGCCGGAGTGGGGACGGGGTTGGTCGCGGGTGCCCGCGATGCCCGCACCGGACCCCCAGCAGGCAGGGGAACGGCCGCACGGGCAGCGCCGCCCGTGGCCGCCATGACAGTACCCCCCCCACCCCCCTTAGGTCTCCCCTTCTTTTTTTTTAACCTAGCAAGGAGATCAGATGACAGGATGCCTTCAGGTTCCCACGAATGCTCCTCTGGCCCGAACCCCTTCCAGTCGATGAGAAAGAACCGCTTCCCCATTCACTGTCTTCTGCGCCAGCACCTCCTTGACCTCAAAGATGTTATCAGAGTTGGCCACAGGAGAAGGCGAGACAGATCCACGGGAGAAGCGATTTAGCACCACAGGCTTGAGGAGCGAGACATGGAAGGAGTTCGGGACACGCAGAGTGGGAGGCAAGCGGAGCTTGTAGGAGACCGGGTTAAGCTGACGAGGTACCACAAAAGGGCCCAAATATTTAGGGCCCAACTTGTAGCTGGGTACCTTGAAACGGATGTATTTGGCCGATAGCCAAACCCTATCACCTGGCTTAAATACAGGGGGAGGTCTCCGGTACCTATCGGCCTGAACTTTAGTACGAGTGGAAGCCCGAAGAAGGGCCTGACGAGTGACCTGCCAGAGTGACTTGATGTCTCGTACTTGGGCATCCACGGCAGGAACGTGACACGAAACGGCTAGGGGGAGAGGCGGGCGGGGATGTAACCCAAACACAATAAAAAAGGGAGCGGCTCCAGCGGACTCTGAGTCCAGGGAATTATATGAGAATTCCGCCCAGGGGAGAAGGTCAGACCAGTTATCCTGACGGGCAGACACAAAATGTCGTAGATAAGTGCCTAAGACTTGGTTGACCCTCTCCACCTGCCCGTTGGTCTGAGGGTGGTACGCAGATGAAAAGTCCAGCTGAACCCGTAACTGGGCACAGAGAGCCTGCCAGAATTTAGATACAAACTGGACTCCCCTATCAGAGATGATGTGAAAAGGGAGCCCGTGTAGTCGAAATATGTGGTGGAAGAAAAGCTGGGCTAGCTGGGGTGCCGAGGGTAACCCAGGCAGGGGCACAACATGAGCCATTTTAGAAAATCTGTCAACCACCACCCAAATGACCGTGTTTCCGGATGAGGCTGGTAGGTCAGTGACAAAATCCATAGCAATATGGGACCACGGTTTCTCTGGCACCGGGAGAGGCTGAAGCAGACCCGCGGGTCTGAGACGAGGAACTTTGTTCCGAGCACAGGAGGTACAGGCTAAGACAAAGTCTCTAACGTCCTGCGAGAGAGTGGGCCACCAATAGTATCTCGAGATGAGTTGTACGGATTTGCGAATCCCAGGATGACCAGCTGTTCGAGAAGAATGTCCCCATTTAAGGATTCGAGGCCGCAAAGCGGGACGGACATAGGTCTTCCCAGGAGGTAACTGTTGAAGGTCTACAGGAGCTGCCGAAAGAAGCCGTTCCGGAGGAATAATGTGCTGCAGGGGTGGCTCCAAGCCCACCGTGTCGGAGGATCTAGAGAGAGCGTCCGCCCTGACGTTTTTTTCAGCCGGTCGGAAGTGTAGTAAGAAATCAAAACGGGCGAAGAAAAGCGACCATCTGGCTTGACGTGGATTCAATCGCTGAGCAGATTGTAGATATAGAAGATTCTTATGATCAGTGTAGATCTCTATGGGATGGTGAGCCCCCTCCAGCAAGTGACGCCATTCTTCTAAGGCCAACTTTATAGCAAGAAGTTCCCGATCCCCGATAGTGTAATTGCGTTCGGCAGGAGTGAAGGTCTTGGAGAAGAATCCACACGTCCGCAATTTCCCCGAGGAGGACTTCTGAAGAAGAACGGCGCCGGCCCCAACTGAGGAGGCGTCGACCTCTAAGACAAACGGGCGCTGAGGGTCCGGACGAGAGAGAACAGGAGCGGAAGCAAACGCAGCTTTCAGACGTTTGAATGCCTCTTGGGCCTCGGGAGGCCATGATTTGGGGTCGGCACCCTTCTTGGTGAGGGCCACCATTGGAGCCACCAGAGAGGAGAACTGTGGGATAAATTGCCTGTAATAATTGGCAAAGCCTAAAAAGCGCTGGATGGCCCGAAGGCCCACCGGACGGGGCCACTGCAGGACAGCAGAGAGCTTGGCGGGGTCCATCTGTAGACCTTGGTCCGACACGATGTACCCTAAGAAGGGCAGGGAGGTGCGCTCGAACAGGCACTTCTCCAACTTGGCATAAAGTTGGTGGTTTCGGAGACGTCTGAGCACCTGGCGGACGTGGTGACGGTGAGTCTCTAGGTCTGGAGAATAGATGAGAATATCGTCTAGATAAACTATAACGCAGACGTATAGAAGATCCCGGAAGATCTCATTAACGAAGTTTTGGAAGACAGCAGGAGCGTTGCAGAGACCAAATGGCATGACGAGATATTCGAAGTGGCCATCACGGGTGTTAAAGGCTGTTTTCCACTCGTCACCTTTCCGGATGCGAATCAGATTGTAAGCACCGCGAAGGTCCAGTTTAGAAAAAAATTTTGCGCCACGTAGGCGGTCAAACAGCTCCGAGATCAAAGGCAGGGGGTATCGATTCTTTATGGTTATTTTGTTCAGGCCACGATAATCGATACAGGGCCGGAGGGTTCCATCTTTCTTTTCGACAAAGAAGAATCCGGCTCCCGCAGGCGAGGACGACTTGCGTATAAAGCCTTTGCGGAGATTCTCTTGGATGTAGTCGGACATCGCCTTTGTCTCCGGGACGGAAAGAGGATAAACTCTGCCTCGGGGAGGAGTAGTACCGGGTTGCAGGTCAATAGGGCAATCGAAGGGCCGGTGCGGAGGCAGAGTTTCAGCCTGTCTTTCAGAAAAAACATCGGAAAAGTCCTGGTAAGGAGCAGGCAGACCTGGCAGAGACTTCGTAGGGTCGGTAGAGGCAGGCCGACGGGCTGGGCAGAGCGCCCGAAGGCATCGTGAGTGGCATGCCGGGCCCCAGCGAAGAATCTCGCCTGTGTTCCAGTTTAGGGTCGGAGCATGCTCTTGTAACCAGGGGAGGCCCAGAAGGATCTCAGAAGAGGAACGAGGCAGTATGAGTAGTTTCACTGTTTCCTGATGTAGCGCCCCGATCCGCAGGGTGAGAGGCGCAGTGCAGAACCGAATGTCATCCTTGAGGCATTCGCCACTGACTGAGGAGACAAACATGGGTTTCTGCAGGGGGGTCACTGGAAGCCGTTACTGAGACACCAGCGCGTGGCTGATAAAGTTACCAGCGGACCCCGAGTCCAGGAAGGCGGTGACCTGAAAGGTGCTGTCCGGCGAAATTCCACATAGAACAGGAATGGTCAGATGGGGAGAGGCCGCTCTGACACCTAGGGATGCCTCTCCTGCGAGCCCTAGGTGCGGGAGTTTCCCGGGCATACCGGACAGTCCCCAATGAAGTGGCCGGAACCGCCACAGTAGAAGCATAACTGCCTCAGACGTCGCTGTGAGCGTTCCTCCTGGGTCAAATGAGCCCTTTCAACCTGCATGGGCTCATCCTCATGAACCGTTGGCGGAGGAAGTGGAGGGCGTTGAAAGACAGGAGCTAAGCGAGGTAGCCGGCGTGGTCGAGTAGGCTCGCGTTGGAGGCGGAGCTCTTGTTGTCTTTCAGCAAAGCGGATATCGATCCGGGTGGCCAACCGAATCAATTCGTCCAGCGAGGAAGGCAGGTCCCGACCCGCGAGCTCATCTTTAATGCGTCCCGAGAGACCTTGCCAGAACGTTGCCACCAAAGCCTCGTTGTTCCAGTCCAAGTCCGAGGCTAAGGTGCGGAACTGCACCGAGTACTGTCCCACAGTGGAGTCGCCCTGACGGAGACGGAGCAGAGCTGCGGCAGCAGAGGAGGTGCGACCAGGTTCCTCAAAGACAGTTCGGAATCCCTGGAGGAAGGCTTGCAGATTAGCCGTCAGCGGATCTCCACGGTCCCACAACGGAGTGGCCCAGGCCAGAGCTTCGCCCGATAGGAGGCTAATAATGAAGGCCACTTTAGCCCGCTCAGTAGGAAACTGATGTCCCAGCATCTCGATGTGGATGGAGCATTGACTGATGAAGCCTCTGCACTTCTTGGGGTCTCCATCATAGCAAGAGGGAAGCGGCAGATGCAGAGAAGGTCCCGGTGCAGGAGCTGGTAGAGCCATGGCCGCAGGAGCAACAGGTGCAGGCGGGATGGCAGCAGCTGCAGGCGGAGGTAGGCGAGCCGCAAGGTTCTGCATCATGGCCGCGAGCTGGTCAATACGCTGACTCTGCTGGGCGACGGCCGTCGCAACGTCCCGGAGTTCAGGCAGAGGTACCCTGGCGGAATCCATGGCCAGATCGTACTGTAAGGGTTCGGTGGATTCGCTGGACCACCGCAAGCGTGGTCGAGTAGGCTTGCGTTGGAGGTGGAGCTCTTGTTGTCTTTCAGCAAAGCGGATATCGATCCGGGTGGCCAACCGAATCAATTCGTCCAGCGAGGAAGGCAGGTCCCGACCCGCGAGCTCATCTTTAATGCGTCCCGAGAGACCTTGCCAGAACGTTGCCACCAAAGCCTCATTGTTCCAGTCCAAGTCCGAGGCTAAGGTGCGGAACTGCACCGAGTACTGTCCCACAGTGGAGTCGCCCTGACGGAGACGGAGCAGGGCTGCGGCAGCAGAGGAGGTGCGACCAGGCTCCTCAAAGACAGTTCGGAATCCCTGGAGGAAGGTTTGCAGATTAGCCGTCAGCGGATCTCCACGGTCCCACAACGGAGTGGCCCAGGCCAGAGCTTCGCCCGATAGGAGGCTAATAATGAAGGCCACTTTAGCCCGCTCAGTAGGAAACTGATGTCCCAGCATCTCGATGTGGATGGAGCATTGACTGATGAAGCCTCTGCACTTCTTGGGGTCTCCATCATAGCGAGAGGGAAGCGGCAGATGCAGAGAAGGTCCCGGTACAGGAGCAGGTAGAGCCATGGCCGCAGGAGCAACAGGTGCAGGTGGGACGGCAGCAGCTGCAGGCGGAGGTAGGCGAGCCGCAAGGTTCTGCATCATGGCCGCGAGCTGGTCGATACGCTGACTCTGCTGGGCGACGGCCGTCGCAACGTCCCGGAGTTCAGGCAGAGGTACCCTGGCGGAATCCATGGCCAGATCGTACTGTAAGGGTTCGGTGGATTCGCTGGACCACCGCAAGCGATGATAGTTAAGCCACGCCAGGGAATGGAATCTAAGTAGCCCCCGGTTTTCACCAGAGCCCGCCGCAAAGCGGGATGGACTTGCTGCGGCGTGAGGCTACCAGGTCGTTACCCCTGACGTGACTTGCTTGCGGTGGCGGCCGGGGTACTGCATGGTACAGAATCGTAATCCAAGGCATAGTCGGGGACAGGCAGAAGGTCAGGGCAGGCGGCAGAGGTCCGTGGTCAGAGACGGGCAGGCGGTCAGGGTAGGCGGCAAACAGGCAAGGTCAGGAAAGCAGGCGGACTGGTACACGGGTAATCAATACGGACACTAGAGAGACTCTAAGCTCACTAACGCATACCAACGATCTGGCAGCGAGTGCTGGGGGCGTAACCCTTATATAGGACCAGTGTCTGGCAATAGGCCAATTACCGGGACACTGGCCCTTTAAATCTAGACCAGCCTAACCAGCGCGTGAGGGGGCGGGCATGCGCACGACGGCCGGGACGGACAGGAGTGGCGTGCACCGGAGCACGGACAGGTAAGAGAGCCCCCAGCAGGTAGGGGACCGGCCGCAGGGGCAGCGGCGCCCGCGGCCGCCATGACTACCAGAAATGAATCCCAAAGGAACTGGAGAGTTAAAGAAAATCTGATACATTATTGTTGGATCTACCCAATGGTGTTGGCTGAAAAACTGCAGTTGTGATCCCAGAGCTCATGAGGTCCAGCAGAAGACTCTACCTGTAGCTGACAAACAAGTCTTGGAGGTTTGAAACATACCAGTACATATGGATGTCATCACAAAGGGTGTCCCACATTCAAGACTATTGTTGCATTTTTAATTTTAGCTTATGTCAAATGTGACCTAAATCTAATTGCTGAGGCCCAAATTTTTTTTTATAAAAATCATAAAAAAATTAAACTTAATCCTAGGTTCAGTTTAGAGTAAGGTTTTTTTTTAAGGGGTTTTGAAAACCGAAAGCGACATTGGACATGACTTCAGCTGTCGCTGCAGAAGTGATGCGGGAATATGAGTGACACTTCAAGGCAAGTTAACCCCTAAAACACTGTAAAAATTCTAACTTCAACTTTGGTTATGGCTTATGGTTACAGTTAGGATTAGTAATAGGGTTACAGATAGAACTAGAGAAACAAGTTGGGTTTGGAACATTCCAATCCTGTTCAGGCGACACAAGTCAGGAGCTCTCCTAAGAGTTGGAATAGAGAGGCATTTAATAAGAGTAGGTCTTGCTTTGGCCGAACTAACCCATCTGGGTCTGCCAAAGTAATAGCTGCCCTTCTTGAAGTGCCTCTCTACTCTGGCTCAGATATGGGGGGGGGCGGCGTCTTAATTGTAGGAGACCCTTAGTGACATCCATATGCTCTGATACTGTATAGTCCAGTCTTGATGCAAATAAAAGTTTATCAAAGAAAGTGAAGTGTCTTGTAAAGTGATAAAGCTCATTCACATTCTGTTACACTCTTTAAAATAGCTTCAAAACTCAAATTTTAGCAAAACATGGCTCGATGGTTGACACTCTCTTCTTACAGAACTTGTTTGAATACAATGAAAAATAGTGGGTTTGTCCTACTAGGATATGTGTGTATGTATATGCCAGAAAGAGGGGAATAAGTGAGTGCCTAAACCGGGACCTCCAAAGATTAAATGTTCTCTTTCTATAAGGTATAGCATATACCCCAGTGCCCAATGTAGAGTCCATGTCTCCTGGAGACGTGTAATAATATACAGGTGGAGGCTTCTATATATTAAACATCCACAGATGTTGCTTGTCAAGATCTAAACCTAGATATATGCTAAAATGTGGGTAAAAGAGAATCTGTCGCCAATTTTTTTTTTACTTATTAAATCAAGACCCTGCTCCATATTCTTTTCCTCTCAGTTGTTTTATTTCCTGATTGTATATTTCTCTATTCGGCCGTCTATATATGATTGTGGGGAAGACATTCTTGCTCGCACTGCTTTAACAGCAGTCAGCGAGATACTTTAAAGCAGCTTCATGCACATAGAATTCTTAAGACAGATTCTGTCCCATTGACTTGTATAGGAGAGTTTTCACTGTGTAGGGAGGGGAGAGGGGGAGCTGTGACATCTCCTCTTGTGACTGGTGGATTCTGTGTTATCTGTACACATGGTGTCCCCTTTTTAGCTTGACCCTGCTGTTACTGATAATGAGCACACTGCTGAAAAGCTCTCTAAACAGAACAGGAAGTGTCAGACGATTATTAGGCTTAGTGGCTAAAGTGAAAACTGCAGGACTTAAGAATTATTAAAAAAAATACTGAAAATGATATGGAAAATTACAAAAATATAACCAAAAAATCCTACAAAATGTGTTTAACATAAAAATGTGAGTTAAACAAGAAGATATTTTTGATAACATATTCCCTTTAAAGTTGACATGTTTTCTTAGCAATTGTCCACAGTGATACTGGAGATCATATGTTTGTTGCATTTTAAGGTCTGCCACATTCCCAAAACCTCTACTGATAGATTTACAATGGAACCTGACCATTCAAGATTAAGATGACCTTCACCAATTTATAGGGATCTGGTCAATCTACCTTACTGCTTTTCCCTGTAGCTCTGTAGACCATGGACAGGTGATCGCAACACAGCTATACATGGTTACGGCTACCTGTGGAATTTATTAGGGTATGTTCACATAAGACAAAAATGATGTGGACTTTTTGCGGCAGAAATTCAGTGGCATTTTCTCAGGTAGGTTCGGAATAAATGATGCAGGCATGGCACAGCCAATAGTCCAATGAGATGATGGAAAGCTCACGTGGTCACAGGGGAGGAGGACTATCATCCACACCATGTATTTCTAATCTTAAATCTACAATAACAAATCCAAAGTAGATTTTCTTGCCAATTTGTTGCAGTTTTCTGCAGAGATTGAATAATGTGTAAAAATCCTGAGTTACAGATTTTACTGCAGATCTGCAGCATTTTTGCAGCAAAATCCGTAACCATTAAATTTTACTGTGGATTTTGACTTCCTCCTTGAAGTTAAAGAGGTTTTCCAGGATATTAAAGGAGTTGTCTCGCTACATTGATTCATTTTACCTCAGTCCTGTTTTCTTGGTTTCACTTGGAATTCAAGGGTTTGTTTACTGGCTTCCACTAGGCTGCAGTAGAAGCCAGGTCTGTAGCTATAGCGACCAACCCTGGCAGCCTATCAGGAGAGATCGAACAGGTCTGTAGCTATAGCGATCTGAGGAGCTGATGCAGTCCATACAAGAGGGGATATCTTCGAATATGTATGACATTGTTAATGGACACATATTGCAAAGTGACTTGTTTTTACAATATCTTTAACATAAAAAGCAGCAATCCTTGTAGTGAGACAACCCATTTAATTTACTGGAGATGTCTCCCTGGTCTTCAGTGGACATCCAGTTCATGCTATTGCCTGATGTCATGTCTCAGGAAGTGAATAATTTGCCAACGGTGATGTCAAGAACATGGCAGGTGACTGCTGCGGCCACTGATTGTGCTGTGACTGGCATGTAAAACCAGCACATGTCCCGTAATGTGTAGTAAGATCTCTAGCTGCTTCCAGTGGTGATGGCAAACAGCCAGAATTTTATCACTTACAGGTGTTATGGAATTACACAAGCAATTCCTCTAACAGACAAAAGGATGACAAAGCAAAAGAAAAACACTTAAACTGCAATCTGCAATCTAAAGTCTAAAGTGACCTCTAGGTCTAGGTCTTCACTGCAAGGCAGGTTGGAATTGGCTTCTAGAGACCCAGGTTGCATCTGAAGAGGGATGGTAGGAAACAAACATAAGTGGGAGAAACAGACAGAACAAATCAGGGAGTACAGATTGGGGTCAACGTCAGGAGAGATTGAATGCACCAAATTGTAGTGCAGAAGAGTAACTGGAAAAAAAGCCAGAGTCTGATACCAGGAAAGCAGTACACAGATGATGAGGATGCATAGGAGCCAGGACACAGAGTGCAATCACAGGCAACTAACAAAAACGAATCTGTCACATTGAGCATGCTATCTGATCTGCTGGCAGCACATTATAGAGCAAGAGTAGTTGATCCGATTGATATGTAGTTTTGTGGGGAAAGATTTTGCAGAACCTAGGGAGACATGTATGATCGGGTGGTTCACCCTTTTCTGGAGTAAAATGCACCAAAGTGAGCGGCTACGATGTCTAATGCGTCTAATGAATGTGTTAGGCACATTGTTCGTAAGACTCAACAACTTTTAATGCTTCTAACAAGTGGATAGGACTGCCGTTCTGGGGTGTGTGGCACCACATCGATTAAAAGTGTCAAATATGTCTCAACTTACACAATAATGAATAAAATAGTAAATTTACGTAATTTCAAAACATGTATTAAATTAATAGTTAATTATCAATGTAATGAAAAATGTTATCATATGAAATTAATATAAAAATGTATATCCCCAAAATATAAAACTAATTTTACATTAAATAACCCACTGATGATGTCCTTCACATTTTTTAATTTTTAATTTTTACAACATTTGAAATTAATGTTTGCTGCTCTCACCCTTTATTCTACATACAGCAAGAGCCAGCACAGCACATATATTGCTGGGACCTGTGGTCCTCCAAGCAGGATCAGTACCATAGTTTCTATTCACTGACATGCTATTCTAATTACTTTTATTTCCAGCCTATCTATAGCCTTTATACAGGTTTGGGGCATTACTAATGCACCTAAGTTCCATAATGTGCCTAACACACAGGCGAGGCGCGATGAACTTTACACAAGATTTATGAATGCACAAAAACCACTTTCATACATCAGGCGCATTATACACTGAAAACGAGAGTCGACGATTCACTTCGAAGCGCCTTCCTTCATACATGTCACCCTAAGACTATGTTCACACGGCTTATTGTGGGACGCATTTTGCCACGTATTGAGAGCGTACTGTGCTCTAATACAAGCGAAATGTGCACCAATCATTACGGTAATCCACAGTTCTCATAGAGAACTATGGATTACACCTCCTCTCCCCGGGCGCACATTGCGATCGGAGATAATTAACATGTCATTTATTCACGGCGCTTACGCGCCGCAAGTAATGACAGTCTATAGGGCCGGCGGGTTGCTGATCGGCGCGAGCTCCCGAACATCTGCCATAATTGCGGGGCATACTGTACGCCCTGCAATTAGCCATGTGAACATAGCCTTAGAGTTTATTCATTTAACTTTCTGCTTATTCTTGGTTAAAGAGTCCAGTTAGCAGTCTTATCAGCGATTGACAGTTATCTCTGTATGCACACTCATGAAAGGAAGGCTGCCAATCACTGATAAGACCGCCCATTGGACTCTTTAAACCAGAATAAGCAGTAAGTTAAATGCATTAACTCCAAGTTCTACTAACTCTTTCCCCACAAAACTATACAGGCGGTCCCCGGGTTACAAACGGGATAGGGACACTAGGTTTATTCTTAAGTTGAACTTGTATGCAAGTCGGAACATGTATATTTATTAACTGTAACTCAGCACAAAAGGTTTTTTTGTTTTTTTTTCCATTCTGGATAGTGCAGGGAAGGGTTTTTACATTTGTTTTGCTGTCTGTGCCCCTGTTAAGAAGATTTCACCTTATTTTCACCTCATGTGCTGCTGTGGCATGCTGGAACTTGTCGTTCCATAGCTACTATCTGCTGTGGAACATGGAACTACAAGTGTCAGCATGCATCATGAGTCTCCAAGTCAGAACAGTGTAAGTCAAAGACTGTCTGTATACTGTATCAATCTGTTCAGCTCTTCCTACTGTATAACAGGCTGCCAGCAGATCAGACAGCATGTTCAATGTGACAGATTCCCTTTAAGTCTATGTTGAAAGTGATTAGTCACTTTAAGATTGCTCTTCTGTTCTATAACTCAGATCATGAGAACACATTTAATATCTTTCATTTACATTGCATTTGTTGCCAGAAATCATTTACTTTGATTTTTGTACTAAATATAAAAGCGATACCATAAACAGGACTGATGTTAAGTACGTTATTTTTATCCATCTATTCGCAAAATATAAAGTGAAAGTGGATCGGTTCAGCTAATGAGAACCATGTGAGATGTAATAGTCCAGGATGCTGTGTAGGACTCTCATTACAAACTTCTCATTTCATCACAAAAAAAAAATCCCACTCTGCCTGCTAAGGTTTGCGTTGTAAGGCACGAAGAGAGTATGGAATGCTTTCTTTTGGCTCCAGAAGAGCTTTCTGCTCTTCATTAAAGTCTCTGTTTTGACCTCTCCCCATCATCAGTTTTCCATCACGCAGAAATAAATGCCTTCATTCAAACAGCGTACAGCAAAGGCTAAGGCCTATCAATCAAATATGGTAATGCATTATGAAAGAAACGTCTTATACTCGGTTATTATTTTAATCAAGACTCTCAGGATGATGTGCAAGCTTCAAGTAGAAGTCGAATTAAAAAAAAAAAATCTCAGATTTGTGTATTCAGAATTTACAAGCATATCAAATCAACGTAACGTTGCCAAATGGACTCGGGGTGCTGGATTCCATCAGAGCTCCTTCCACGCTAATGAATTCACATCACGGAAAGACGCACGATGACAGAAATTCTGCATAAACTTGGTCAGTCACCAGATCCTCCAGTCAAACTAAACTTCATCTTTCCATAGGGAAAAGAATAGCATAAATGTAAGCAATTTGCTGGAAACCGAAGCTTTTGTTCTGCAGTCTTTACTTCTCAAGTTTCCGTTGTTGATTTCAGTAGGCATCTCTCTCGCTTTCTCTCGTTGTGACCGTTTCCTGCTCGGTGTAATAACTGGGGTAATTTACGAATAAATGTGCAGACAGATGATATGGAAGAAAGGCAATAAGCTTGGATCTGTCCCAATAAACATATCCGCGCTGTTTGTATTACTTGTGATGATTGCTATTATAGTATAGTTATATTATATTTCTACATAGAAAGAAAATAACATACGGACACAAGCAGCGCTGGCCTGAGGTGCCTTGGGCCCACCAGGTGAAATAAATCTGAGGGTGCTTTCCACCTATACAGAACATGTTTATAATAAAAATGGACTGCTGAGGATTTTTTTCTTTTTTTGCTTAAAAGGGTTTTGCCACGATCTAATATTGACGTGGGATTCTTCAAATGAGTATTTAATCACTTTTCTAAATATATTTAATCAAAAAAAGTGAAGTCTCTGAGATCTACAGCCTGACTAAGATGCCCTTGGTTTCCTGACAGTTTACATTAGACATGACCAGGAGCTGATTTGGCCACGCTTGGGTTGTTTGCACCCCTTATCTGATGGCAGGGAACATGAACGAGCTTTGAAGGGACTGGGGAGAAAGATCCTGTGTAGTTTGTATAGAGAATCCACTGGTTGTAATGTAATTATCTGAGTAAACATGCACACGCTCCCTGGCTCTCTGCTCAGCCCCCCTACCTCTCCCCCTGAAGCCGTTCATGAAGGAATGAAAGAAGGCTGCCTGCTGAGCTTATCTTCTCTCCTGAGCAAATAAGAGGGAGAAATAAAATGCATATAGCTTGTGCACAATACAGTTCTCTTCTGTGGATTAGCAAAACAATGTTTGCTCAACTACAGAGACTGAGTATCAGGAACGTGTATGGGAGGTGGAGTGATGACATCACAGAAGAGGTACTTGTTTTTTTAAACACAGAAACACAACGCCCCTTTTTTCAGGCCTCTAGAGGGGACTGTCAGCCTGTTAGGTAAGGAACTCACTTCTTGGCAAAACCCCTTTAAGTTGTATTATCTTTTAATCTTATGTGTTAGGTATTATACACAGTCGAGTCCACCAGCTATTACACTGGACAACAAAGATATTGCTTCCTGAACACTTTTGAGTGTCTCTTATGTAATTTGAGCTGATGATCACAAAAATTACCTTGAAATTTTCTTGTCACATACTGTTTTTCTGAAATCTTCTGTTTGAGCTTTTTATTTCATATTTTCAGGCTGTCCATGTACGGTCCACCATATAAGTGCTGTAATATAATATATAGGCAAGCAAAGGAATGAATTCTTTACATTTCTTTGAAGTTGAAAAACTTCAGTAGAATGGTTACAGACTAGGCACACCTAGGCATATATGGACGCTGCCTGCAGAGGCTGTAAAATCTGCCTGCAAAGATTCTGCAAGCTATTTCAAATCTAAGCTTCTACAACTTACTACAGTACAATCTGATAGAACAAATGTCTCATCAGTAGTATTGATCGAACTGTTCTAGAAAAGTTAAGTTCTAGTAGAACTTCTCGAATTTTTAAAACTGGAACCGAACATTTTACTTATCATTCGAGTAAAGTTTTAGTTCTAGTTCGACACAACATTTTCAGTTTAGTTTTCAGTGGCTTTCTGCACTTTTGGCAGTCATCCAATCACCTTTTTGCACTTTTGGTGGCCATTCAATCAATGCAGAGCACAAAAAAGTGTCAAAAACGTCATCGCTGAGGTGTAGGGCTCTCATTGGCTGCTAAAATCCCATTACCTGTTATATATATTTCACTGTATCACTGTATCGCCTTGTGAACGCCATTTTCAGCTCACTCTCTGTACTGTACAGACTGCTCTTAGATAGCATTTTCCTCTCCATAGACATCAATAGTTAGGGAGTTTGGTATTGCTGGCTGCATCTTTCCCACACTCAGAAGCTGTTATTTGGCAACATTTGCAGGCTCACATAACGCCTAACTCTCATATACATGGATATATATTATACAGAGTGCTTGGATTTGCTAAATCATACTCAGTGCCCAAAAGTTCTGTTTTTGCAGTTTTGGGGGTTCAGTAATTGTATAACACACCGTCTCCAAATCTCCTATGTGTCAAAGGGGCTTTTGGGCCCCCTCAGGATGCAGGGCCCCATAGCAGCTGCTACCGCTGCACCTCCTATAGCTACGCCCCTACTTGCAAGCTGTCCTCATCTTTTCAGTTAGCCATTGAAAGGAATGAAGTATTTTAGCCTCTCAATTTTTTTCTGTTACTCTTAGAGCCAAATTTTTGTCACTACGTTGTTCCACATATCCAGTTTACTGTTATGGATGGTAATTCCAGCTTCTCCTCATCTGTATAGGTATAAAAATTAACCAGAACATCTTCTCCCATTGACTTTAATGGGGTTCGAAGTTCGAGTTCAAATAGAACTTCGAACTGAACTCACAAAAGTTCGAGCTTCTAATCGAACTAGAACGTTTGACTATTTGCTCAACACTACTCGTCAGTGTTGGAACAGTCACGATACCTTATGTTACATTCGTGGAGCGTACACGCTTAAGATGCACCATGACAGCTCTCTACATGAGTTATACTTTGGATGCAAGATTGGTAATCAAGACAAATCTTGGCCTCCTCACAATTGTTGTGCAAGATGTGCTGTTGATCTTAGAAGTTGCCTGAGAGGTTCTTGCAAGTCACTGCCGTTAGTTGATATGGCGTAAACAGAAGGATCATGTGCCCGACTGTTACTTCTATCTAACCAATGTCTCTGGTTTCTCTGCTAAGAATAAGAAATCCATTGAACATCCCAATCTGCCTTCAGCTATGAGACCAGTGCCACACGATGACACTCTTCGAGTACCAAAGCCACAAAAGACATGGAGCTAGAGGCAGCTGATGAAGGTGTTGCAGTCCATGGGTCAGAGATGGGGAATGACATTGATTCAGACCTTGAGCCAAGTATGTCTGGTGAGCTTCATCTTACAACACAGCCAGAACTGAATGACTCAGATACTTACATTTGTCAAGAGCAAATGCATCAAAAGGAAATGCAGAGTTACTGGTTTCATGACTTCAATGATGGCATTTGTTGTCACCTGGTACAAAGTTTTTGTCTTTCAAAGTGGCCAGGATGACTTATCACAGTTTTTGAGCAGGTTGACAACCTGTACATCTGCACCGACACGGATGGATTGTTCGGAGCTTTGGGTTGTGAGCATGAGCCAAGACAGTAGCTTCTCTTTATCGACTCATAAGTGTTAAGTATCAAGGCTGTCTTGTTACTCAATGCTAGTAGTATAATGTTGTACCGTGGTAACCATAGAAAGTAGTAGACTTAAGAAATCAGGCGATACCTTTTAGAGGCTGAGTATATTTGATGGTAAGCTTTCGATAGTACTAGCTCTCTTCATCAGACATGGTGTTATACAAGAAACTGAAAATTCACAGACTTGTTATACACAAAAGACACAGACCTTTAAAGGACCTTAAAATCTTTAAAAATAACAAAGGTTACACCCTGCCTATGGTATATATATGGCAGTAGTACTGCTATATATATATAGGACAAGGCATTCTGCCCCTAGTGGTCAAGTACCCTAGTGGGACTAAGTATTAAAGTAAAAAAAAATACAGTTAAAAAAATAAATATTCAGGGCGACATGTCCCATTAGGGCTGCAACAATTTTTTATGTGTATTGTGCACCAAAAAACTGTTGACGCCCTATTCTCTATATAAAAGAACTGCAGTACACCAAAACTAGGCGCATTATACGCCAGGCACAATACATTTGAATGCGCCGAAAGTAGGCGCATCAAGTATGCTAGCAATTATATGTTATGAGCCTAAATTATGCTATGTGCCTAGATTAGGCACATAAATTATACTATGCAAGGTATAGCAGGGGCCAGATATTTGACATGTTCATTCATTCAGGTGAACTATACACTTATATAATGCGCCTTAAAACTGCCATGGCGGTGCCTCTTTTCTGACATGTCCTCTAAAAGTTTAAATCACACCCTTTTGCCATTTTAGAAATAAAAAAATAATAAAGTGACACATATTTGGTATTACCACATCCATAAAAGTCAAATCTATTAAAATATAACATCATTTATCCCGTACGCTGTACACCACAGAAGAACAACATTCCAAACAACAAAATTGTGTTTTTTTTGGTCATTTCATCAAAAAATTGAAATAAAAAGTCAAAGAGTCACATGTATCCCAAAATGGTAAAACTACACTTCAGCCCATACTTTTTGCTTCAAATTTTTTCCCTATTTTCCTCTTCTAAAACCTCGGTGCGCCTTATGGTCCAGTGCATCTTATAGTCTGAAAAATACGGTATTTGGAAAAAGTCTTGATTTAATGTTCTCTACATGTTGAAAGCTAATCTTTGTAGTGAGACAACCCCTTTAAGTGTACCTTATGCCAGTGCCAGTTTGTTGGTGTGCTTTATTCTAAATTCTTTTTATAATGGCTAATGACAAAAGCTAATGACTGAAACTGAAGATCCGGGACCTGCTTGTGACAGGGATAAGCTGATCACAGTTTACAACCTAATGTTTACTGTGAGTAATCAATCTGTATAGTGTTTTTAAATGATAGATCAACTCAAAAGTGAACTGTTGTGTGCAGTAACTCCATACAATCGTGTACTTAAACCTAGACATTGTAACTCAGGATCACTCCTGCTTTTTACATTCAGGGACAGGAAGTAGCTGTCTGAATTCTACCATTGGAAGCCATATTAGCTCTATTGGGAGCAGTTTTTTTGTTAACTGGTCAATGCCAGTGTCAGTGGTGAAATGCCCACCAGTTGTTAGTGAGGAGCAGCTAGAGGGGCAGTTTTGGCAAAACTATTACGGGAGATATGGAACCAAGAATATGGTAAATGGTGCATAAAGCAAAAAAAAAAAAAAAGATCAGGCTTTTAATTCCTTATGAGCAGTAACTACATACAAACTTGCTCTTGTAAACTTAACCTTTTTTAACTCCAAATTACTCCAGCTTTTTAAAGAGGGTGTCTCATCTGCCTGTTTTCACTCTTCACAGCCTCTCCAGACTCACATTTCCTGTGCAGGATGTGAGTGGGTCTACAGTAGCGACTGAGTAGTTTCAGATCTCCTAGCTCTTATTCTTGGCTGAGCCTGTGAGAGGGACATTGAGGATGAAGAGGTTGTGAAAAACAATGACCGGCTATAAATATGAGCTAGCAGAGCTGTATTTTCATAAGCAGAATCTTCTAGTGAGAGATAAACTCTCTCTACATACGGATCCGTTTTTGAGGAGGGAAAACTGCATCCGAAAAGTGGATCCGAAAAACGCAAGAGCTGATACTTAATTTGGATCCGTTTTGTATGCTTTTAACTTGCGTTTTACGGATCCGCTTTCTGGCTACGTTTCAGTAGTGTGAGTCTCTCTCTCTCTCCCCCCGCAGCCCCGATCATCTGTTCAGCCCCGCTGCCCCGATCAGCTGTTCCGCCCCGCAGCCCCGATCAGCTGCTGTTCAGCCGCGCAGCCCCGATCAGCTGTTCAGCCGCGCAGCCCCGATCAGCTGTTCAGCCCCGCACCTCCGATCAGCTGTTCAGCCCCGCAGCCGCCCAGCACCTCTGATCCCCCGCACCTCCGCTCAGCAGGCCAGCCCAGCAGCACAGCACCTCTGATCCCCCGCACCTCCAATCAGCTGTTCAGCCCTGCAGCCCGGCACCTCTGATCCCCCGCACCTCCGATCAGCTGTTCAGCCCCGCTGCCGCCCCGCACCTCTGATCCCCCGCACCCCCGATCAGCTGTTCAGCCCCGCAGCCCAGCACCTCTGATCCTCCGCACCTCCGATCAGCTGTTCAGCCCCGCAGTCGCCCGCCACCTCTGATCCCCCGCACCTCCGATCAGCTGTTCAGCCCCGCAGCCCGGCACCTCTGATCCCCCGCACCTCCGATCAGCTGTTCAGCCCCGCAGCAGCCCAGCACCTCTGATCCCCCGCACCTCCGATCAGCTGTTCAGTCCCGCAGAAGCCCGTCACCTCCGATTCATCAGCTGTGCACTGCGCTTTTCGCATCCGCTTTCAGGATGCAAAGCTCCGGCAATACGTACCCACAGTGTGGAGCGCGTTTGGACCGTTGCCAAAAGCGCTCTCCATTATCTCCTATGGGCTTTCACTTGCGTGGAACGCAAGAAGAATTGACATGTCAATTCTTAAAGCGGATCCGAAAAGCGCAGTGCAGGAGAGCTCTCAAAGGCGCATCAGTGATCTCCCGTGAGAACAGCGATGCGCTTTTGCCATTGAACTCAATGTTAATCACACTGACAATTGTTAGATCCGTTTTGCGGATCTGTAAAACGGATCCGTAAAATGGATCACAAAAGCGTCAACAAGCCCTTAACTGCTACCTTTTATATGAATACACAGATATATGATCTGAAGACCTGACAGGATAACAAAGCTTCTTTCTGGTCTAAATAGTTAATCTTGTTCTGAGTAGAAAGATACGAGACTGAGAAGCAAGCTCCCGTACTGCTGATAAGACACAGCAAAGAGTGATATCATCAGCCCAGCCACTGCTAGAGCACAGAGAGCTGGTGGGTAACCTAAGGAAGCTTGAGATAAGAACTGCTCTAACTCTGAAATTAAGAAAAACTGTAACAGCAATGTTTTTGGTGATATTCTTTATCATTTACCTACAGGTGTAAAACTAATCAATGAAATGGGAATACCCCTTCAGATTCTGGGACAGGAAGTATTATTATTATTACCATTTATTTTAAAGCGCCATTGATTCCATGGCGCTGTACATTTGAGGGGGGTTACATATATAACATGTCAAACGAGTACAATGATAACGAGTGACTTACAACAGAGGGAGAGAGGACCCTGCCCGTGAGGGCGTATAATCTACAAGGAGGAGGAGAGAGACAGGAGGTGGGGGGCAGACATGTTTGCGGGGTAGTGCAGTGGCAGCAGGGTTATTGTAGGTTATAGGCAATCCTGAAGAGATGGGTTTTCAGGTTGCTTTTGAAGCTGGTGAAAGTGGAAGAGAGTCTGATGTGTTGGGGCAGTGAGTTCCAGAGTCTCAGGGAAGCACGAGAGAAGTCTTGGAGATGGCTATGTGAGGAACTGATAAGAGGAGAACAGAGAAGAAGGTCCTGTGATGAGCGGAGATTGCGTGAGGGGACATATCTGGAGATTAAGGCAGAGATGTATGGGGGGGAGAAGTTATGAAGAGCCTTGTAGGTCAGGGTTAGTAACTTGAAATGAATTCGCTGGGCAATTGGTAGCCAGTGAAGGGATTGGCAGAGGGGAGAGGCAGAGGAGTAGCGAGGAGAGAGGTGAATCAGATGGGCAGCAGAGTTGAGAATGGTTTGAAGGGGAGTGAGGGTGCTAGATGGGAGGCCACAGAGAAGGATGTTGCAGTAGTCTAGGCGGGAGATGACAAGGGCGTGGATGAGCATTTTTGTGGTGTCGTAGTTGAGGAATGAGCGGATGCGAGAGATATTTTTCAGGTGGAAGCGGCAGGCAGAGATGAGGGCTTGAATGTGTGGTTTGAAAGACAGAGCATAGTCGAGGATCACCGCAAGGCAGTGGATTTGCGGAACAGGTGAGAGTGTACAGCTGTTGACTGAGATAGAGAGATCAGGTGGAGGGATGGAGTGGGACGGTGGAAAGATGATGACTTCTGTTTTCTCCACAGTTAGTTTTAGGAGACGGGAGGAGAAAAAGGAGGAAATGGACGATAAACAGTCTAGGATCCGGGAGAGAAGAGAGGTGACATCTGGGCCGGAGATGTAGAGTTGTGTGTCATTATTAGCATATAGATGGCAGTGAAAGCCATGTGAAGCTATGAGCTGACCCAGACCAAGCTTATAGATAGAAAAGAGTAAAGGACCCAGGACTGACCCCTGGGGGACACCAACAGAGAGTGGCCGGGGGGAGGAGGTGGAGCGAGAATGAGAGACGCTGAATGTTCGATCAGAGAGGTATGAGGAGATCCAGGAAAGAGCCAAGTTTGTGATGCCGAGGGAGGAGAGGATTTGTAGCAGGAGGGAATGGTTGACAGTGTCAAAGGCAGAGGACAGGTCTAGGAGGAGAAACACAGAGTAGTGGCATGAGGCTTTGGCAGTTGTTAGGTAATTGGAGACCTTGGTTAGGGCAGTTTCGTTAGAGTCGTGGGGCCGGAAAAAAGATAGTAGTAGGTCAAGAAGAGAGTAGTAGGAGACGTGGGAGGACGGTTGAAGATAGACGTGTTGCTCGAGGAGTTTTGAGTCAATAGGGAGCAGTGAGATGGTGCGATAGTTGGACAGAGAGGTGTGATCAAGGGATGTTTTTTTAATGATGGGTGTGACAGTAGCATGTTTAATGGAGGACGGGAAGATGCCAGAGGTTAGCGATAAGTTGATGAGGGCTGGGATGATAGCACCACTAAGGTCAGGGATGAAGTGGGATGGCAGTGGGTCAAGATTACAGGTAGTGAGGTTGGATTTGGACAGTAGAGAGAAAAGATTATCGTGCATAAGAGTGGGGAAGCAAATTAAGGGGGAAGAGCATTGTGCAGATATAGAGGAGGGCACTGGGGACTGCGGGCTGAAGCTTTCTCTGATAAGGTTGATCTTGTGTAGGAAGTGAAGGGCATAATCATCTGCTGAAAGGAGGGATGGGGAGGAGGTGCTGGTGGACGGAGAAGCGAGTTGAAGGTTTTGAATAGTTGTCTGGGGTTGTGAGACAGTAAGGATATGAGATTGGTGAAGTAATCCTGTTTGGCTAGGGTGAGTACAGATTTAAACGTGTGGAGTGATTGTATGAGGCAAAGTCATTGGTGGAGTGGGTTTTCTTCCAGCGACGTTCTGCAATTCTGGAAGCTCACCTTAGCTGTTTAGTGGAATGTGTGTGCCAGGGTTGTCTGTTGATTTTGCAGGTTCTGTTGAGTGTGAGAGGAGCGACTGAGTCAAGGCTGGTGGTGATTGTGTGGTTGTAGAAAGTGGTGGCCGCGTCAGGGTCATTAAATGAGGATATGGTGAAAAGAGGTGTAAGAGAGTCAGAGAGAGTGTGAGGGTTAAGGTTTTGTAGGTTCCTGCGGGGGTGCACTAGATGTGGGACAGGAGGAGCAGGTGGGGTGAAGATGGTAGAGAAGGTAAGCAGATTGTGGTCAGATATGGGGTGGGAGGAGTTATAGAAGTCAGATAGGGGGCAGAGGTGGGTGAAAATGAGGTCCAGTGTGGAAAGGAAGGGGTGCTTCCATTTTGGGTTTCTGTCCCCGCCCACTCTCACAGGCTGTCATAAGAAGGGCAGCTTTGCAGGTTGGGTTTTTTTTTATTTTTTTTCTGAATAAGGGAGGTCGGGACCTTGAGAGGCCTGTTGGTCGATTGAGGGTAAGATGGATGGACGCCCGATTTGAGACCAAACGTTGAAAGTCGGGGCCTTAAAAAATTGTTTGATCATGATATTGAACCCGAAGTCTCAAATTTTTTCATGTTATAGATAGCATAAATCTTTTTTTAGGGATTTTCGCGTAGTGTATTCCCCTTTTTGCGAAATGTCCCGTGGCGGCGGTCTGTGTGTTAATGTAAAATTTTCATTGTGCCGCCCCCCTGCCAGTGGACCCAGGTTTGCTTTCGTTTTTAGAAATGTTTTTGTGTGCGAAAAATATTTACTTGGTGTACATTGTTTTTAACCTTTAGGAAAAGGGAAAGGGGGCTTCCTTTTTGGGTTTTCTGTCCCCGCCCTCCACAGGTGTCATAAAAGGGGCGTTTGCGGGTTGGGTGTTTTTTTTTTTCTCTTGAAAAATGGGGTCGGTGACCCAGTGAGGGCCTGATTGGCCGTTTGGAGGTAAAGATAGGATAGGACTGCCCGTTTTGAGACCCGTTGAAAGTCGTGGGCGTTTAAAAATTTGTTCGATCATGATATGTAAAACCGAGAGTCTCAAAGTTTTTTCATTATGATAGATAGCATAAATGCTTTTTTAGGGATTTTCGACGTAGTTATTCCCCTTTTTGCAGAAAATGTGCCGCTGGCGGCGGTCTGTGTGTTACATGTTAATTACATGTGTGCCGGGCCCTCCAGTGGCCCCAGGTTTGCATAGTTTTTTCAGAATTTTTTGTGTGCAAAAACATATTATACTTGGTGTACATTGATTTTAATTTTAAATGGAAAGGAAGGGTGCTTCCTTTTTGGGTTTCTGTCCCCGCCCCTCTCACAGGCTGTCATAAAAGGGCAGCTTTGCAGGTTGGGTGTTTTTTTATTTTTTTCTCTCTAAATAATGGGGGTGGGTTTGACCCAGTAAAGGGGCCCTGATTGGCTCTTTTGAGGGGTAAAGATAGGATAGGATGCCGATTTGAGCCATTGAAAGTCGGGGGCAGTTAAAACATTTTGATCATGATAGTAACCCGAGAGTCTCAAAGTTTTTTCATGTAGATAGATGAAAAGCTTCTTTAGGGTTTGACGAGTGTATTCCCCTTTTTGCGAAATGTCCGCTGGCGGCGGTCTGTGTGGGTACATGTAAATTACATGTGGCCGCACCCCTGCCGTGGCCCCCGGGTTTTGCTTTACGTTTTTTCAGAAATGTTTTTGTGTGCAGAAACATAGTTTATATTTGGGTGTACTTTGGGATTTTTTAACCAAATATGTGAAAGGAAGGGGTGCTTCATTTTGGTTTCTTTTCCCCGGCCCACTCCCCCAAAGGCTGTCTTTAAGAAGGGCAGCTTTGCAGGTTTGGGGTTTTTTATTTTTTCTCTCTGAATAATGGAGGTGGTTTGACCAGTGAGAGGCCTGATTGGCTCGATTGAGGAGGTAAAGATAGGTTTAGGACTGCCCCGATTTGAGACACGTTGAAAGTCGGTGGGCAGCTTAAACATGTCTGATCATGATATGGGGAACCGAGAGCTCAAAGTTTTTTCATGTATGATAGATAGCATAAATGCTTCTTTAGGGACTTCGACGTAGTGTATTGCCATCTTTGTGAGTGGCTCCAGAGGTCCACTGTGAGCGGTCAAAGGAAGAACAGAGTGAAAGGAGTTGTTGGAAGCAGAGTGGGGGGGGGGGGGTGTCGATTGGGATGTTGAAATCTCCCATGATAATAGTGGGGATGTCAGTGGAAAGAAAATGGAAAGCAGGAAGAAATAGTGGTCAAGAAAGTTATTTGACAGGGCCGGTGGTCGGTGGACAACAGCCACTTGAAGGTTGGAGGGGGCTTTAGATGCGGGACAGAGAGCTCCTCAAAGGAGGAGAGTGTGAGGGAAGGCAGAGGTGGAGTGGGGACAAAGGAACAGGTGTCAGACAGGAGGAGGCCAACACCGCCGCCAAGCTTGTAACCAGGGTGAGGGGTATGGGTAAGTTGGGGACCGCCAAAGGAGAGTGTGGCAGGGGAGGCTGTGTCAGAGGGTGTAAGCCATGTTTCCATCAGACCAAGGAAGAGTAAGTTACGTGAGATGAACAAGTTATGTATGTAGGAGAGTTTATTGTATACAGATATCTGGCTGATATCTACCATTGCTAGCCATATTTGCTCTAATGGGAGTATTTTTTGTCATCCAGTCACCTACAGCAGTATTTCTCAAATTTTGTGAAGCAGCCCCCAATGGTGAGATGCCCACTAGTTGTTAGTGAGGCACACCTCGAGGGGCGGTTTTGGGCAATACGGATACAACAAAACACAGAGAACTTGACTTTTTCTGTATCTCCTGTTTCAATTTTTGTCTGGATGTGATAACCCGTGACTATTTTATCAAGTGGGCGTCAGGAAATTCCTGTTCTAGGGATTTATTTAGGTCCCACAGGTGGGGACTGGCTCTTATAACCAGTTGTGGTATGTCCTGTGGATAGGCCACACATGTCTAAAATAGGAATACCTCTTTAAAGGATTATTCCCATCTGAAATATTTATGTCAAATGGTCAGGATATGCCATAAATGTATGATAGGTGTGGGTTCCCTCTGAGGTAGTACAGACAGTGAGGTGTCCACTTATGAACTTCTCTCTGTTTTCTTTTATGGTAGTGTGCTCAGCTGTATTTAGAACTCCCATTGACATGAATGGAGAGAGCATGGGTAACCACTTCAACTTTCTTCGCAGTCGAGAAACAGATGAGGACAGCGGTAAAGGGACCTCCATTCTTGAGATAGGTGGGACTTGCACCTACTAGATATTTATAGTACATCCTGTGGATATGCCATAATTGTCTGAGATAGGAATGTCCCTCTCCCAATTCCTACAGAACATCCTTATTCTGCCTTTCTTTATCCAGCGAATCATCTACATCACCACAAATAACCCCAATCAGAGATGCAGATAAATGAGCTTTACTTGGAAGCAGAATTCGTACTGAGCTCTCCCCCCGAGAGGCCTTCCTCTTCAATGTAGTTTATTATGGACATAAAATAAGCAAATGAAAACCTGTGCATGGTAATGTGCGTAATTATGTACATTCTCTCCAAATACAACACCGTGATGAATTGGTTTCATTTATAGTTTCCACTGGATGATATGAATTTGATGAATGAGCCAAGAAAGAAAAAATGTACACCCAATCTCAGGTGAAAATCTGCAAGTTAACTGTGTCATAAACCTCAGGGTTCTGTAATTGTATGCGATGGTAAAAAAAAAAAAAAAAAAAAGGAAGAATTAGCAAAAGTAGTGAAAATCTAGCAGAAAAGTGGAGCAGCTACCCCTAGCAAGCAGCCGGCTACCACAATGAAAGCAGTAGGGGCTGCTCCAGTCTTTAGTTTTGCAGTGGTTTTGATAGATCTGCCCATATGTCTTCTCTGGCTACATTGCATCTGTAGTGGATGCGACAATGATCTGCTCACATATATGATCACTCCCCCTTTCTTATGTAGTTGTGCTTCCAATCACCACAAAAGAAGGAGTCCCTACTCCTTAAACATGCTCATCCAAAGAATGATAGTGGCGATCTTAACTTTCCAAATAGCCTTTACTGGTTACAAAATACGTAAAAACATTTACATAACCATAACGGTTTACCATACATTAGTCCCGTTTTGGGGTCAACGAAGCAAGCTCATCCTTGATTTAGGAAGTCCATGACTTAATCCATGGATACAGCACTGTTGAGGAGATGTGCCGTAGCACACGGTGCATCGCAGCAGTTGCAATGTTTCAAAGGTAAGTCCTTTTTCCTGTGCTACAGAACGTCTCCTCAATAGTGCTGTATCTATGGATTAAGTAATGGACTTCCTAGACAAAAGGATGAGCGTACTTTGTTGACCCCAAAACGAGACTAATGTGCAGTAAGCCGTTATGGCTATGTAAATGTTTTTACATATTTTGTAACCAGTAAAGGATATTTGGAAAGTTGAGATCGCCACTCTCATTCTTTTGATGACAATGATCTGCTGTCTGCACTCTTGCCAACCCTCCCGGTTCTTTTGGGAGACTCTTGTAAATCAGAATACAAACCCTGCCCCAAAGATGGGTGTTCCAGGGCAGATCAGAAGTGAGCAAAGGCGTTCCTGGGGCAGAGCTAAAACCTGCTAGAATATGGAGAAAAATGCTTGGCAAGTCTGGCTGCATTGTAAATCCCAGAGAATAAGGAGACATGTAGGGAACTAGGCAGATAAAAGTTAATTTTCCCATCTATTCTTCAGTATTTAATGCACCTGAATCTACGAAAGTGGTTTGTGTGTGTTCATAAATGGTGTCTAAAGTTCATCGCGCCTTGTCTTTGTGTTTGCCGCAAAGGTGCATAAGTAATGTTCCAAACATGTATAAAGGTAACAGACAAGCTGGAAATAAAGGAAAAGTCATTAGAATAGTATGTCAGTGAATAAAAACTATGGTACTGATCTTGCTTGGTGAACCACAGGTCGCAGCCGAACCTGTGGTGTGCTGGCTCTTGCTGTATGTGGGATAAAGGGTGAGAGCAGCAAAAATACATTTCAAATTTAATGTAGTAAAAATTAAAAATCTGAGCAACATCATTAGTGGGTTATTTAATGTAAGATTAGTTTTAGATTCTATTAATTTCAAATACATTTTATAGGAGATAATTTTATATTTTTGGGATATTTTATATTTTTATATTAATTTTATATGATAAATTTTTTTAATTAAATTTAAATAATTTAATTTTATATATTTTGATAATTATCATAAATTACTTTTTATTATTGTAGTGTTGTACGTTGAGATATAAGGGACATTTTTTTGTCCTAACAGCAAATTTAGCTCCACTTCAACTCCTCAGGCTCAGGCAGACCACATTGAAATAGGTCTGCCTGTCCGAGCAGTAATGCGCCTAGTTTTGCCGAACCACATTCATTTATGTGTCTAACATTCCGAGTGTGGTGTGACGCCTCCAGAACACCCCGTCATGTTAGGCGCATTTTAAAAGTGTTGAGTCTTACGAACAATGCACTTAACACATTAGACGCTTTAGACATCATAGTCGCTCACTTTGGCGCATTTTATGGCAGAACAGGGTGAAGAAACCGATCATAAATGTCTCCCTAAGTGTCAGGATTAGAGGGTGGTTTTGATGACATTGGTACCTTATACACTGGGAAAAAAACAACTTTTAATAGGCATAGAGGACCCCATTAAACACCAATTGGGCCCATTTATTCTGTGCAGTATACTTCTACTACTGTATACTCTTTTGTGGAATATCATAATCTACCATACCACATGTGTGAAACTGAAGGCCCATGGGTTAAATCCAGCCTATCATGTAATTTTATGTAGCTCATGAGAGCTTAGACGCAGCGAGCAAGGATGGACAAGGTCCAGACTAGGAAGGACTTGGTCTCCACTTCCCAGCACTTGGCAGAGGTGGCACATCAGCACAGGGAACAGGCACCATCTTGTATTCGGAGCTCTTGCTCACACCTGCACCCCTCTCTGTTCATCATCTCACAAGTGGTGGCACAGCTATGAGAACTCTAGCCTCCCTCTAAGGCCCTCAAATGGCCTTTTAAAAGCAACCATTATTCTGACGTGGGCCTTGGCGGAAATGAGTTTGACGACCCTATACTTCACTATTCCATACCTTTTGCAGCATGCAGTGGTATACCAGCCTGGTGGAGGACACTCTTTTGACCTTGTTTGGTGCTAATGAATACACTATGAATACACATTTGTGTAGGTGGCGGTTTAACCTTGCAGGGTATGTGTAGATCACTATCAATCCTTTAACTGCTTTCAGCAAATGAAGATTATCCATTCTATAATAAAAATTATTCAATACACTTTAAGTTCAAAATCTCTTCTTTCTACCATTGAATGGAAAGTTGCTTAATTTTGGTGAGTAAAATTCTATCACTGTCTTGTGATGGACAAGTGCACAGATGTATGTTAGGTGCATGCATGGGATTTTGAAGTATAGCCAAGTGACGCTGCTCGGCTGAATTCAGAACTCCCATTAATTTCTAGGTGAGAGTTCCGACCACCTGTCTCCTCAAAAGGGAAAGTTTTCAGGGCTTGTTTTGGAGATCGGTGTGGACCTGGACCTTCAGACATTGATAGTATGATGTCTAGTGGGACAACCCCTTCAAGTCTATCGCTCATAAGAACGCTTCTCTGATAATCGTATGTAGGCTCTATTCACACTGTGCTTGTAGTGTATGTAAAAGGTACACCTCCAATAATAGGTGCTGCATAGGTGTATAAATATTGTGTATATCACCTATCAGACATTGATGCCATATCAAAACAATAGGTCATCAACATCTAAAGTGGAACATCCCTTTTAAGCTGTGAATTTTTTTCTCTTTATGTTAATAACCTAGATTTACATTTTATAACACAAAACAGAGACCTTGAAAACTATCGTCGGATTTTCGGCGAATTCAGTATTCAAAATCCAACTGTACCCAGCACTGTGTAGAACGCAATGAAAAGTCCGTGCTGTAGTCTACACAGAACAGATTTTTTTTTCTGGTCAGTATTAAAATCTGCCAGATTCTGATGGATTTTAAGACCTCCTGGATCTTACACAAGATTGCCGTTGGATTCCCGTACATTCAATGTCTGGGGCCAACGGCAAATCTGAAAATCGACCACCGTATTTCAGCACAAATCTACGCCAAAACATAGGTCCAGCGATGTTAAAATGCCATTGGATTTTGGACGACATTTTAACATATGCTCTGTAGACATGGCAAAAAAAACATACAAAAAATGGGACATTACTTACTCAAAAAACACCACAATTTTTTGGACCATGTTCACAGCTCAATGTCTGGACTAAATTGAACCCAGAAGCTGGCAACTCTGGCCTTTATGCTAACTGGGAAAAATTGACAGGTGCAGCTTTTTCTCTGAGTTCAGTTTAGTCCAGACATTGAGCTGTGAACATGATCCAAAAAATTGTGGTGTTTTTTCTGTAGACATGGCCTAAAGAGTTACTTGCAAAATAATTTAGAAAAATTAGCACAGAACGAACAGCTGCAGAGTTTGTAGAAAAAGATCCCATGGTCATGGGGAATGGTCTCAGTTACCAATTTATGTGAACATTTCCAGGAAGAATAACAGAGGAATGACGCAACACAGAATTCTAAGAAAAGCTTTTTATTCCTTTATGGGGAAAGCAAGTCTTCACTAAAACAGACACATCAGGAGAGCGGATTTGTTCTCTTTAATAATTAAGGGTCTCAGTAAATTGAATTAGTTTGCCCTTGTTTCTTGTCTTCATATAGACCACGAGGGCATCGCACATGATGAACGCGGCAGAGGAGCAGTAATAGAATTTGTTTCATTAGGACTAAACAATAACATGTTTATCTATTTACTGTCCCCATACAGATTCTTCACAATTCTTCTCTGCGGCCTCAGTCACCATCGCGTCATCGATTACCATGGAAAACTAGCTGTGGGTACATCAGAGAAGATTACTGATTGCAGATGCATGGCGGCGGCATGGTTAAGCAGTCTTCAGCTCTCGGTAATGTTAGCCTCGGTAATATTAAACACCAATTTCCTGCACAGAGTGACCCTTCCTAGAGCGAGAAAGATATTCCTGTAAAATAATATCATACACAAGGAACACTGAGGAGACAGACACAAAGGTCCCTTAACCTTGGTTTCTTCCCCTGTTATTAATGGACGACAAGAGTTTAATTGCTACATTACCAGTAAACCATGGAACTGTTTTCCCTTTTGCCTCTTTGCATGTTGTCAGCCATAACTTTTAATGGGGTATTCCCATCCACCCTTACCTCCAGTGACTGGGATGCCTGGGGCCCAACAGTAAGTCTGATTCTTGATGCGAACCAGTTGGGTTGATTCTTGCAGTCTATCTTACAGCTACTGTGCAAGACTGCACAGGGGGACCAAAGGGTCTTTTACTGTAAGATATATATATATATATATTATATATATATATATATATATATTATATATTATATATAATTTATATAATATATAATATAAAATAATATATATATATATATTATATATATAATATATATATATATATATATATATATATATGCACCAGTTCTAAATAAATACAGAGGAGACAGAATTCCCATAGGTACATTTTTTGTGCTGAAAAAGCCCTCCTCGGCTCATACCTGAGTCAGCTGCCAGCATCCGGGCGCTGACATAGCCCGGGCGCCGGTGGCGATCTCTTCAGCTGTATGCACCTCTTCTGGGAGCACATACAACTGACAATACTATTGCTGAGCAGAGAGCGAGCGTTACCTGATCAGCAGAAGACTCTGGAGGGCCGCAAGCAGACTTGCGGCCTTCCGGAGTATCCGGCATAGGCAGCGTGCTATGTCATCACACTGCCTGCGCGGCCTGATGACATCACACCCCCTGTGCCGTGAAAAAGATGGAACAGGGGAGAGAGGTGAGTATTGGTATTTTTTTAAAAAACCCTGCCTATGGGGGACATATACTTGCCTATACCTGCCTATGGGGGACATAGGCAGGTATTTCCCCCACAGGGGGAGCACCGACAGCACTGTTTTAATCAGATGACATTATACAGGGGGTACTGAAGATTTATCTTCTATCTGTACATATTTTACACTGCTGCCTACATTATGGATCGTGAAGCCAAATTGGCACAGGTATTTTGGACTGCCGATAACATATCGGAAGGCAAAGAGGAAATGTACTCTTTATTTACCAAATTGGAGAAAATGCAGCTGCAGGAAACCAAACTGTGGTGGGATAGGAATTCGTTAAACATATATTTGGAAAAAAAGATTATCCCATGGGGACTCCGAATAAAAAAATTACCTTCCTTTGTATACACAGAAGATTTCCTAGCACAATGGAATTTAGTCCTTACAGAATGCTCTATTAAACTTATCCAGCTCATAGTGAACTATGAACCAAAAAGTTGCAGGAAGTACAGTAACAAATAAAGCTGACCACAGAGGAATTACAAAATTATACAGATCACATAGATTTTCAAAAATTAATGAAAAAATACAAAAAAACATAGCCAAGTTAGAATCTACAATCATGGAAATTAAAAAAAAAACAAATACCAGAGGGATTATCAGGACGATGAAAAAAATAGAGTTTATAATTGGAGTTCTGAAAGAAGACCTAGATCTATCCTAAGACAACCTCACAGTGGAAGGAGAGGAAATAAAGAAGTCAGTTTTTCGGATGTAGAATATGGACAAACAGCGACATCCGACTCAGAAACTTCATCTATTGATAGATCTATGATTCGAGATATACCCCATGAGCAAAAAATAGAGGACAATAAGAGTCCACAGAAGACAAAAAACGGAGAAGAAGAGGGGGCAGGAAGCACCATAGCAAAAAGAACAAAGGGAACCACGAGAAAGAAATAACTAAAAATAGAGAAATAGAAGATTTCAACAGTATTTTTGTACTAACACCTGCTCTTTTGACGATTAATGAGTTAAAAGTATTGAGCAAGGGTCTTAATTTTTCACTAACCACAAATTTTCATTTTTTTTTATACTTTATTGGACATAAATAAATTTGTTAGGAATCTTACGGTAAAACATTTTTTCTATGATAAAGAGAAAAAGGAAGAACCTTTTTAAAACTGTAGGAACAGGGCAAGAATATGTTAATGAATACGAGGGTCTTATGTTCAATGAACAGCAGACCCTTATGTCTCTAAAAAAATTGCAAATAGAGGAGGAAAATCAAATGGAAGATGAGGGAGTCCGTTACAGAAGTGGTAAACCCCTTTTTTATCAGCTTAAATCCCGCGTGGAAGCCATGGATAATTTCCAGGCGACCAAGGAAAGGGATTTAAGAAAAATCTCAGAAGTCAAAGGAAAAACTAAAGGAAAAAAATTTAACTTAACACGTTCGGAATATCTAGCCTTAAAAAATCTAAAAAGATGATCTTATTGTGAAAAAAGCGGATAAGGGGGGAACCACTGTTGTGATGGACTCTGGACTCTATGAGAGACAAATATTATGTATCCTTGAAGAATAACAGACATATCGTAAATTTGCAGTAGATCCCACCAACACTATCAAAGAAAAACTTAACAAGTTATTGGAAGAAGGGATAAGTATAGGAGCCATTACGGAAACCCAAAAAAAAACAATTAATCATTGAAAATCCTAAAACTCCCATTTTTTATGGAGTCCCCAAAGTGCACAAGGGAGCATTCCCCCCTAGCATGCGCTCCATAGTGTCTAGTATAGACAGTCTCACAGCACCTCTTAACAAGTGGGTAGATCTTCATCTTCAACCCCTGGTACAAAAGACCCCAGGGTACTTAAAATATAGCACAGCTGTTCTTAAGGTATTTACCAGCTTTAAATGGTTGGCTTAGTCTAGTTGGCTTAGTCTAGATGTTTCCAGTCTGTATTCCAGTATTCCTCAGGGCCTTGTAAGGAAGGCCATGGAATACCATTTAAATAATAGCGGGTACAGTGAAGAACTAAAAATATTTTTACTGGAAAGTAGTATAGATTTTTTATTGTATAATAATTACTTCAAGTTTGATCGGCAGTGCTATCTACAACTGTTGGGAGTACCCATGGGGGATACTGCATCCCCTTCCCTGGCTAATCTATTCATGGCGTGGTGGGAGCACCACGCCATTTATGGTTTGTATAATCCTTTTGCACAAGATATAGTCTGGTATGGCCGTTACATCGATGACCTCCTCATTGTTTGAGGTCGCGATGTGACGTCCATACCAGATTTTGTTGCCTATTTAAATGATAATGATCTTAACTTACGTTTTACGTTTTCTTGTGATCAGAACCAAATATCTTTTTTGGACCTCCTATTGACTGGTGATAACATAGGATCAAGAGTGATCACATCTCTTTACAGAAAAGCCATCAGTGGGAACACAGTTCTCCGTGCAGATAGTTGTCACCCAATGCACACAATTGATGCTATTCCATTTGGGGAGTACTATAGAGCTCGTAGGGCCTGCACAAGGGGAAATAATTTTGAGGGGAACTTAAAAAGGGGAAAAAGCAGATTAAGCAAGAGGGGTTACTCTAAGAAACGTCTGGCAGTAGCTAGAAAGAAAATCTCAGGCCTAACACAGGAAGATTTGCTAGATACAAAGGGGGGTCAAAACAAAGAAGGTAAACACAAAAGAGGAGTGTTTTTTTCCACACCATTCGCAGGGTTTTGAACAAATTAAAAAGCTTTTTAAAAAAATTTCATTCTAAGGCAGGCGCATTTTGGCAGAGATCGGGAAGGGTATATTCAGGCTCAAAAAGGAAAAAACATAGGGATTTAATTTCTCCCATATTTATTTAAGTAAAAAAAAAAAACAATTGGCTTACACTAAAAGGCTTTTATCCTTGTGGGAAACAATGGTGCAGTATATGTAAATACACTCAAAAAAGAGTAAATTTGCAATGAAAAAAAACAGGTAAAATTTTTCACTATAAAAATTTTATTAACTGCAAAAAATGTATAAAGTTTAATATACAATGCAACATGTAAAAAAAATATATATTGGCAGCAGTATCCGCAAATTTAAAATAAGGATATCGGAACACTTAGCTAGTATAAAAAGAGACGGCGCTTCTCATTCCGGAGCGGCTAGACATTTCGTGGAGTATCACGCAGGCGCAGTAGATACCTTTCTCTGCTTTGCCATTGAGAAAGTGGAAAAGCCACAAAACGGTGGAGATTGGCAGCGGAGAGTATGCCTGTGTGAGTCGCAATGGATTCACATTTTGTGAACGAAAGCGCCACAAGGTATGAATTATAGGAACGACCTGGCTTACATATACTAGAGAATATTTATGTTCAGGAATAAAAATATAGGATAGTATGTAGTTTTAAATATATTAATTTAAATATTATTTTATATTATATATAAAAAATTATATATATACTGATATATATATAATATATATTATATATATTATTGTTTTAACAGAAAGGCATGATGTGGGAAGGGAGGAGTCTTTAGGACCTCCCACTACAAACATCCCATGAGCACTATTTAAACGAGCACTGTTTGTAATAAGTTGTTGCCGTGATCAAGGGCTTGTATTTGCCCGAAATGCGTTGGCATTAGTGTACCCCCTGTGCATATGTCGTAATAAACGCAGTACATCACTTTTGCACTTTACTCGCTGGTTTCCATTTTTTTACTACGTTGGATTGAATGTATGGACTTCAGCCGAAAGTCTTGGATTCTGGGCGTTCATTAAGTGCTTGCTGCCGTAACAAGAGCTGTGAAAAACAGGTGCAGTGGAATAACATATTTAGTGGTGAGTGCCAACTACCTTTCTTATGGTGTTACTCTATGGGGGACATATACCTGCCTATGGGGGACAAATACCTGCCTATGGGGGACATTTACCTGCCTATACCTGCCTATGGAGTACATGTACCTGCCTATACCTGCCCATGGGGGACATTTAACTGCCTATACCTGCCTATGGGGTACATATACCTGCCTATGGGGGACATTTACCTGCCTATATACAGTGAAAGAAATAATTATTTGATCCCTTGCTGATTTTGTACATTTTCCCACTAACAAAGACACGAACAGTCCATAATTGTAAGGGTAGGGTAATATAAACAGTGAGAGATAGAATATCCAAAATAAAATCCAGAAAATCACATTGTATAAATTATATAGATTTATTTGCATTTTGCTGAGAGAAATAAGTATTTGATCCCCTACCAACCATTAACCCCTTACCCGCAAATGAGTACGTCAAGGCGATCTTGCGCGCTCACAGGCAGAGCGCGCAAGATCGCGGCATGAACCAGCGGTATATTACCGCTGGCATCATGCTGCATCCCCCACGGCCGGAGTCAGCTCCGGCCGCGGGGGATTAACCCCCCGATGTCACGACATCGTGGACGCGACATCGCAGCTGCGGGCAGCAGGAGTGAGCTCCTGCTGCCCGCGATCCCAGCGCAGTAACGGCGCTCAGCGCCGGTACTGAACTCCTACCAGACAGTCCGGACACTGAATGAGAGCATCCAGGGTTGTCTGGTGCCCGTCACGAGGGCCCACAATGCATTGTGGGCAGCGTGACTGACAGTTGCCATGGAGCCCAGCATACAGCTATAAGCTGTGTGCTGATCTCCTATTGCATGAACGATCTGACGATCGTTCATGTAATTCCCCTCTGGGGAAAAGTGTAAAAGGTTTGAAAAAGTAAAAAAAAAGTGTAAAAAGTAAAACATAAACACAAAAAATAAAATAAAAACACGTACATCGCCCTTTTCCCCTTTACAAACGCCAATCGCCCCAAATAAGATCACAAATAAATAAAGTACCCATATTCGGTATCGCCCGTGCATAGCGACCCACCCTTAAATCTGTCATGTTAATTAACCCCGGGTAGGGTTTGAACGGCGTAAAAAAAAAACCCAAAAAAACAGTCACAGAATTGCGTTTTTTGTTCATCCCGCAGCACATAAAATGGAGTAAAAAGTCATCAAAAACTCATATCAACATCAAAGTGGTGCCTATTAAAACTCAGTTCCACCCCGAAAAAAAAAAAAATTTTCTTACACAGCTCTGTATACAGAAAAATTTTAAAAGTTTATGGCTATTAAAGATAGCGATGCATAAATATTGTTTCCCACAATAAAAACATTTTTTTAAAAAAAAAAAAAATTGTGCTTTCAAATAAAAAAACTACATAAATTGGGTATCACCGTAATCGTCTCAACCCACAGAGTAAAACTAACTTGTCACGAATACTGCACGATGAACGCTATTAAAAATAAAAATAAAAAACACTGCTAGGATTGCAGTATTTTATTCACCCTGCCCTTCCAAAAAACGGATTTAAAAGCAATCATAAAGTCTTGTCCCCCCAAAAATGTTACCAATAAAAACGTCAACTCATCCCACAAAAAAAAAAGTCCTTATACAGCTCCATAAACAGAAAAATAAAACAAGTTATGGCTCTCAGACTGCGGCGATGCAAAAACGTGTTTTCCTTTTCAAATAAAAGTGTTTTTATTGTGTAAAAGCAGTAAGAAAATAAAAAAAAAATACAATGTAGTATCGCTGTAATCGTATCAACCTGCTGAGTAAGACTAGCATGTCATTTATACCACACAGTGACCGCTGTAAAAAATAAAAATAAAAAACACTACCAGGATTGCTGTATTTTGTACAAAATGCCTCACAAAAACCTTAATAAAAAGTGATCATAGCATCACATGCCCCCCGTAATGGTACCAATAAAAATATCAGCTCATCTCGTAAAAAACAAGCCCAGAAGCAGCTCTATATGCAAAAAATTAAGAAAGCTATGGCTGTCAGAATAGGACAACATAAAATGCAACTTTTTATTAAACTCGCTTCTATTGTGTAAAAGTAATAAAACATAAAAACTATATAAAATTTATATCATGTAATTTTTAACCGACCCCATAGTAAAGTTATCCCGTCTTTTAAATCCCGTATGGCGAATACTGTAAAAATGAAGCCCAAAAACAATGGCGGAACTGCGTTTCCCCCCCCCATTTCCATGGCCCAATGCTAAAAAAAAAACTACGGAACACATGTGCGCCCAAAATGCAAAATACACCCTTAGATGAGAGACCTGAGGCGTGTTGAATCCAAAATGGTGAAACTTCTTGAAGGTGTCAAATGTTCTAGTACTTTGGGGGCTTTGCAGATGCGACATGGCCCCACCAATATCTGTGCGCCAAAAGCCAAATAGCGCTCCCTCCATTGTACCCCCTGCCATGCGCCCAAACAGCAGTTTACACCCCACATGTAGGGTATTCCCGAACTTGGAAGAAATTGGTAACACAATGTTGGGGCTTTTTTTTCCAAGATTCCTTGTTTAAAAAATTTAAAAATTTTCAGCTAAAATTGCAGATATTGGAAAAAATATATATTTTTTTATTTTCAGAGACGAGCGCTAAAAAAATTGTGAAACGCCTGTGGGGTCGATATACTCACTGCACCTCATGGATATATTCCATAAGGGGTGTAGTTTTCCAACATGGTGGGCCCTTTTTAGGGGTATTTATTAAGTTTTGGAACCTTAGGGTGTCCGCAAACCTGAAATGGCCCCTAAATAAAATCGTAATGAAAATGAGGCCCCAACGTCCAGTAGGTGCTCCTCCCATTCTGGGGCTTTGTGGTTTTTACCAAATAATGCACTAGGGGCCACATAAAGGGATATCTCTGAAAATGGCAGAATCTGGGGAATCAATATTAATTGCAGTTCCCTGATCACATTTACCATATTTTTGTCAATAATGTATAAAAAATTTAAAAATCTGCAAAAAAGTGAAATTTTGAAATTTCACTTCCAATTTGCTTTAAATCCTGTGAAACACCTAATGGGTTAATAAACTTTCCCAAATGCGGTTTTGAAAAACTTTAAGGGGTGTAGTTTCTTAGATGAGGTCATTTATGGGGGTATTTTAACATACAGGTCAATCAAAGTCACGTAGAACTGGACGGTCCCTAAAAAATGTATATTGCAAATTTTCTTGAAAATTTTAAAATTACTACTAAATTTATAAGCCCCTAATGTCGTAAAAAAAAAAAAGACATTTAAAAAAATTATTCCAAACTACAGCAGACATACGGTAGATGCTAGTTTATAAACTATTTTTTGTGGAATAACTGTCTTAATGCAGACATTTTTGAAGTTTGAAATTGGTAAATTTTTCACATTTTTTTACGATAATTTGCTATTTTCTCACAAATAAACAAGCATTTTTTGGACCAAAATTTCTTACTATCTTAAAGTACAATGTATCACGAGAAAACAATCTCTGAATCACATGGATAGGTTAAAAAGTCAAAAAGTTATTCTCACATAAAGTGACACATGACAGATTTAAAAAATGGGGCTCTGTCAGAGAGGCCAAAACTGGCTCTGGCGGTAATGGGTTAAGAGTTCTGGCTCCTACAGACCAGTTAGACGCTCCTAATCAACTCGTTACCTGCATTAAAGACAGCTGTCTTAAGTAGTCACCTTTATAAAAGACTCCTGTCCACAGACTCAATTAATCAGTCAGACTTTAACCTCTACAACATGGTCAAGACCAATCTAAGGATGTCAGGGACAAGATCATAGCCCTGCATAAAGCTGGGAAATTGGGGTACAAAACCATAAGTAGAACTGTAAACGCTGGTGAGAAGGAGACAACTGTTGGTGCAATAGTAAGAAAATGGAAGAAATACAAAATGACTGTCAATCGACATCGATCTGGGGCACCCTGCAAAATCTCACCTTGATATCTTTGATCATGAGGAAGGTGAGAGATCAGCCTAAAACTACACGGTTGGAACTTGTTAATGATCTCAAGGCAGCTGGGACCACAGTCACCAAGAAAACCACTGGTAACACATTACACCATAATGGTTTAAAATCCTGCAGTGCCCACAAGGTCCCCCTGCTAAATAAGGCACATGTGCAGGCCCGTCTGAAGTTTCTCAATGAACACCTGGATGATTCTGTGAGTGATTGCGAGAAGGTGCTGTGGTCAGATGAGACAAAAATTTAGCTTTTTGGCATTAACTCAACTCGCCGTGTTTGGAGGAAGAGAACTGCTGCCTATGACCCAAAGAACACCATCCCCACTGTCAAGCATGGAGGTGGAAACATTGGGGCAGATTTATGGCACAATTCTGGCTCAATTTGCGCCAAAAATAATGTCTTACAAGCTTTTCGCCACATTTACTATGTGTTTTAGACAGTTTCAGACGCTTCTGCACCTCATCCGACAAAGGGGACGTGGCATCGTAAAAAGGGTCGTGACTTTGCATGAAATGGGGCATGGCTTAAATGTGACAAAAAATGTGCCAGAATTTTGTCGCAGCTTCTGGCGTAAAAGTAAGCCAACTTAGTTGTGGTACAAACTTAAACTAGACAGTTCTAACCTGCACCAGATTTATCAACACTATGATTGTAAGACTGTCTAGTCTAACTTTACACTGTCTAAGAGTTAGACACTATTGATAAATCTACCCAATTGCATCAATGGGAGAATATATGGAGCCATTTACCGTAAAATCCTGAGTGATAACCTCCTTCCCTTCGCCAGGACATTAAAAATGAGTCATGGCTGGGTCTTCCAGCAAGACAATGACAAATTTTCACAATTTTTTTATATTTTTCACAAATAAACAAGGATTGTATGGACCAAAATTTCTTACTAACTTAAAGCACAATGGGCCACATGTATGAAATGGTTTTGGTCTAAAACTCACTTTTTTCCCCATAGAAACCAATGGGGAAAAAAAGGGAGTTTTAGACCAAAACCGTTTCATACATCGCCCAATGTGTCATGAGAAAACAATCTCTGAATCACATGGATATGTAAAAGCATTAAAAAGTTATTCTCACATAAAGTGACACATGTCAGATTTCAAAAATGGGGCTGTGTCAGGAAGGTCAAAATTGTCTGGGTCCTTAAGGGGTTAATGCATGCTTGTCTTGTACTTTTTAAGATAAATCAATAAATAAAAATTATTTTTATTTTATATTTTTTATATGCTGTGTATTAATTTGAATAATTTTTAAATTGGGTTTAAACCAGGGGTTATTATTTGTTGTATTTTGTGATATGTGGTTGGGCCTATAGCTTGGGACTAGGGATCTACCACACAATTAAATGTGGCAGCCATCCAGTGATGAGACGTTGTGGTATACCGGCCAATTAAGAAACTGTTCCATTCTAAATATCTAATGGCAGCACATATAATGAAGACTTGTTCGGGATAAACTGAATGCCCCAAAATACAACTCTTAAAGGCTTAACGTGCCTACACACAATTCATTAACCCTTTCCTGACACCAGGTCATAAAAACATGGCTCTTCGTTTTTTCCTCCCTGCCTGCCAAGAAGATAATTTTTTTTTATTTTTTCCATCTACAGACACATATGAAGGCTTTTATTTTGCGGGATAAGAGACAATATGTTGGGAATTCGAAAAAGTGATTTGAAATGTGGAAAAAACTTTTGCAAGGGTTTTGTTTTTATTATGCTCACTCTTCAGTATAAATGCCATTTATCTGTATTCTGTAGGTTGAAAAGATTCTGGCAATATCAAATATGTAGGGTTTCTTTATGTTTCTGCTGATCAGTTTTTTTTTTCTTCCACCTATGCGCCTGATTGAGGGGGCACTGTTTTCACGATAAAGTGTACTTTTTATTGGTACTATTTTGTGATAGATGTGACCTGTTGATCACCTTTTATTGCAATTTTTAGGAGATGGAAAATACCCAAAAAATAAAATTTTGATGTTTGGAATTTTTTTCTTCTGCGGTGTTCAACATACAGGATAAATGTTATATTTTAATAGATCGGATGTTAAGGTATGTGAGGATACCAATTATGTGTAACTTTTTTTTTCTTTTTTTTACCAAATGGCAAAAAGGGAGTGATTTTAAGTTTTAATTTTTTTTTTTTAGTTTTGCACTTTAAAATTTTTTTTTTTCACATTAACTGTAAGTCCCCCTATGGTACACGACCATCTTCAGTACACCCTTCTATATTGTATAAACAATGCAGAAGGATGTTCAAAGATGGTTGTTCTATCACTTTCTGTCTGTGGAGGAAGTGATAGAACACCATACATGGTGGCGATGGAAGCCTTTATAAGTCTTCCAGCCACCATGTAAAAGTATCATTACCCCGCGATCTCACCATGGGAATGCCGATCACAGTAAGAAATGGCGTGCAACACTGTTTCTCATTCAGTTATACAACGCAATTGGCACTGCAGCTAAAGGGTTAAACAGCAGGGAATGGAGTCTGCTCCATTCCATGCTGTTGGCGGTGGGTGTCAGCTTCAATTAGCATCTGGCACCAGCCTTGTATGTAGCGGGATTACTGAATAATCCCGCTACATATAACCTTACCAACACCAGGATGTACCCGAACAGTTAGGGGTTAATGTGTACAATTTGGTAACTTTTTTGTAACTATCCCTTCTTTTTCTTCTATCCATGTACTTGTGTCCCACCTATAGGTCAGTGCTCATCAGGCTTCCCGGGTTTCCCCCCCTTCCTGCAATTGAGGTGCATTCCCATGTCTTTCTTGATGGTGTCCAACCAACAGGCATTATGTCCCAATTGGTTTCTTCTACCATTAAGTATCTCGAGTGGCATCTGCTTTTCTAGTGAACGCACCCTCATCACGTGACCAAAATAAATCAGTTTCTGTCTGGTGATCTTGCCTTCCAGGAAGAATCTGGGTTTATACGATGAAGAACATATTTGTAGGTGATCTTAGTTGTCCATGGGATTCATAGAAGTCTTCTCCAGCTCAAACGCCTAGATTTTTCTTCTATCTGCCTTTTGAGCATGTCCACAGCCACATTAACAGTGATCCGTTTTTGTTTGATGGCAACTAAAACACGTCTTGGTTTCTCGATTTGTGAGGAGTTTGATTTTTAGTCAGACATTAAAGAGGTGGTCACCAGAGTCTAGATGAGTAGTTTTATTGCAAAACTATCAATCCATTACATTTAGACACAACAATTTCCAGATCTTACAATAAAAATTTTGCTATGTAGAATAAACTGCCTAAATTGGTCAATTATGAGTATTTACATGTTGAGACGATTGTATCTGTTAATCGCAATTTGTGGAATCATGCATATTGCCCAAGTATATGGAAGCAGCTTTATACTGTAAATGGTTTTGGAGATGACATCCTAGTCTCCTATAAGAAGGGTTGCTCAGAATGCACAATGCATTCTGGTTTAGCGAAGTGCCAAGCCCATGGTCGGACTGACTTACCAGAAAACCCTGCACTGGGCCCAAGTTCTGCACAAGTCCAACAGAAGGTAACTCCATTTCAAGCTGTCTTGGAATCAAGTTCTCTGAGGGTCATAAATGAACCTCAGTCCGACACTGGCCATGTCTCCCCTAATGGATGTATTTTTAACTAAATAATGAAGTATACTTTCTTTTTTGTTCCACACTCTGGGGTCTTTTGGGACTTTGCACAATATTCTTTGGCTACACTTCATGCTCCGATTATGCTTAATGACATGGCTGCTATATAAGAGCTATGAAGAGGATGTTTTAAGAACCAAAAAGTAAAAGTGTTATCTGAGAAGAGGAAGCGGTTCTGCTCTGCTTGGATTAAACGCCAACTCCACTCTGCTTTCCTTCTCAGAAAGCAGCTCACCCGAAGTGACATATTGTGTGTTTATAGCCCCCTTGTGTTGCTTCCCTTGTAACCTGAGAGATTCTTCTTAACATTGTGATAGGCACTCACTGATCCCCCATTGTTCATGTCAATGACTGCTTATCAATCAGCAGCCTGTAATATAGCGGTTGTGGTTACATGAAATGGGACACACCATATACACTGCTTATGCCTGCTCTGTCACTATACATCACACGTATACAAAAGGTTGGCCAGGGGCTACAAGTGCCCAGCAGTTCTATTACATCTGCATCTTGTGTCACTGCAGATACACTATAAACATCTTATCAATTCTGAGGTCCTAATGGCAACCATAAGACAAATGTTGGACTGAGTTTTCTTGGGCCCCTCAGAGGAAATACTTTTAAAGGTCTATTTTCTATCTATATGGAACATTTACATGTCAACTTTTAACTAAATGGTACATTTTGATGCCAAGATTTACTTATTATTAGTAGATTAACCCATTAAAAGTAGACTGTAGTGAAAATTAATTGACTTCAAATTCAAGTCAACTCCAAATTGGGTTATCATCTGCTGGACCTTTGTGGCCCATTATTGAGTTAAAGCAGGAATACCTAAATCCCCAGTAATTAATAATTATTTGTGCGAGAACCAGTCAGTAAGTGTTCAATTTGTATACAGTGTAACCACTGGGGAAATTTAGTATTACACAGTGTCAATGTAATAAGTGGGTTGTCCATGTAACGCATATGATAAGTCCTCCAGACATGATAAGTTCAACAGGGCAACAAAGGGACGGCAGCGTAGAAACTGATTGGCATTGTGACCTTAGTGCAAGGACCTTAGTGTCACACATAGGGGCTGTGTGGTATCAAGCCCCTGGACAGAGTATTAAAAACTAAGGGCCACATGTATGAACCTGTTTAGGTCTAAAACTCACTTTTTTACCTATAGGTTACTATGGGCAAAAGAGTGAGTTTTAGACCTAAACAGTTTCATACATGTGGCCCTAAGACTACATTGTGACAACAGCTCCATCAGAACCACCGGCCACTACTCTTACTAAGTTAGTGTCACCAAGCATATGGAACCTTTATTTGCAGTTATGAGAGAAAGAAATTATACACTCTTTGAAGTCATTGTTTTTTTCATATCACAACATGACAAAAAAACTAATCCATAGAAGGTCTTTAAATTAGGTATAAATAACCTTCGAAGAACAAAAACACACAATAGATTCCAGCATTTCATATTTCATTTAACAATGCAGAAGCAGTGTGTGAAAAATTAAGTATACCCTTACTCCTTCCATAGGAAATAAAGGGGTTTGCCACAAAGCAAAATCTATTTCTGAGCTCACTATCAGCCTGCCTCAAGGAACAGGGAGATGTTTATGCCAGCACAGTTCTCCCAGTTGTTTTCTAGTGAGCTCTGAGTTGGTTTCATAAATGGATTTTGCTTTTTTTGTAAACCCCCTTTAAATTAGCAGCACCTTACTGCTACTAATGTAATTCTTTCCAGAAAGCATGACCACCTCTGTAAATGTAAAGGTTTTGGCAGTTTGCTGGTTTAAACCATTCAGGTATGTGGTAACCCAATGTGACAGTGGAAAGACATCAGCAATGATCTTAGAGAAGTAATTGTTGCTGCCCATCTCAAAACAATTTGAAGTTGATTATTCTACATTAAGAAAGATTATTTACAAGTGTAAAACATTCAAAGCAGTTGAAAATATTTTACGCAATGGACATTCCAGCAAATTCCCCCTGGGTCAGATCTTGCAGTGCTCTGAGAAGTTGCAAAAACTCAAGAGCTACATCTCAGATTCTACATATATAACATATATCATGTTAAATGTTAAAGGTTATGATAACCCTTAAGAAATTGAACCAATGATCTGAGATGTAATAACCTCATACAGAAAATAATGACTTCAAGTTATTGCTACTAATGGTGGTTCTGCAAGTTATTAATTTATGGGGCGTACTTATTTTTTCACACAGCTTTTCCATTTTGATTTCATTTCTGGTAAATAAATAATTGCACAGGGAGGGAAACTGTTATGTGTTCGTCTGAGGTTCCATTTAGACATTTTTAAGGCCTTCTAATGACCAGATGGTTTTGATCATGCTCTGATGTATAAAATTATAGAATTCAAAAACGCTATGCTTTCTTTTTTCTTATGATTGTAAGTTCCTTGTAATCACTAAGCTTGAAGTGTGTCTTGTGAGTTTAGTGTTACCAAGTCTGTAACACAATGAACTGAGAATGTGCATTTTTTGCTGTTTCATCTCCACAGACATGCTTCATACACTAGACCTCTATACCCTCAAAAGTCTGTAAGGGTTACCACCCTGTACACGAGGAGTTAAGATCACCAACCCATTTGACCTCACTCATACAGATCTAATGAAAAGTGTTTTTATAATCTGACTCTCATGCAAACTTCTGATCCAGTTGGCTCAGGATATTCCACTTCTGGAATGTACGATTCACTTACTGGATAGCATCTAATATTTGTGATTCACACATTATGTGTGCGAGTTGTGGCCTAGAGCCATGGACTACACATAATTTTGATCAGACACGTGAAGAAGGTTGAAGGATAGCCAAAGGTCACTCCAAAACTGGTATTAACAGGAACTGTATGAAACAAGGTACCTATGCTGTTTTTAAAGGGGTTCGTTAGTTTTGAATCACATGGTTTATGTAAAGGAGTACTCACCTCCCACCACAATGTGGTCTCCAAATATATGGACGTTGCAGTGGGCCAACCTTATGTTGGATGATTCTCATACTCTTGATTAAGAAGCAGTAACCATACACCTATTGAAAGACGTGGTCTGAGTGCTCAGTGGAAATGGTAACCAATAATACGTGACAAGTATAATAGAGAATAATCTTTTTATTCAACCTTATTTGATGTGACAGATCACAAAGGTTATCCAGAACATTAAATTCATTAATCAACATATATGAACTTGTTGAGATTGTCTAGATAACAGTATAGATGGGACTGGCCTTCCTCAAGTCATATCTGGGTAGGGAAATGAACAGTAGGGCTTGGCTGGTAAGCTAGATGGCTCTCCGAATCAGCTGAAGCGCATAAACCGTGACTCACTCCTGATACTATTATATTTCTTCATTATGCTGCTATACTTAGAGAATCATAAGCTTGTAATATCCGAACTGTGTTTGAAAATAGAACAACTTTTTGATTACACTCAACTAAGTTGTGCCGTGGATTAGACTTCTAAGCATTACCAAACAATCATTTGGTGGTACAACTGTACAATGCTGAAATGAGGCTAAGAGGCAATGTACAAATAATCTAATAACAGTGATATACAATGTCTAATTAAAACTGCTATGCAATTCATAGTAAAATTGGTGGTAGCTGCAAACTTCTGGTGCCAAGCCGTCCATGGTGCCCCTTTCAGCGGGAGTGGCTGATGCTTCCTTTGCACTTTACACTTTACACAGGTTACATCCCTTTGCATAAAGTAATGGCATATTGTTATTATCACCTCTAGAAAAGAAGGAGCTCCAGTGTTGATTCAGTTCATAGGTCCCTTTACTGTTTTTCCATGCAAAGTCGTAACCTGCAGCTGCCCCATTTACTGTAACCTCTTACCGAGATGTAACATAACTGTATGCCATGATGTAAGGAGCTTCCTCACAGGCTGAGTATGTTCCATACAGCTGATTCCCACCATTAATGCCCAGGATCAGAGATAACTCCAATCCTAGCTGTTTAGCCACTCAGAAGCGGCACTTTTTGCAACTGCGGCATTTAAGCTGTTATCGTCCGAAACCTGACTACATATCCTATTGAGATTGAATACCTCTTGTAATGCTTCACACAGAATTGGCTGCCATTTTGGAGTGGCCTGGGGGTCGTTCCACTCACAGCATCTTTTTGGTAAACGGTATTGGCACACCAACGTTCCAGCACCAGAAATCTCTTTAAACTGACCTCAGCCAGCTTTATTGACGTATAGGAAAATACAAATAGAATACAAATAAAACCTCAGCTGTTTAACCACTAACTAAACACTATAAGAGGCCCTATCAGTAGCCACAACCTATCGCCGAGTGCCACAAATACCTTACTCTCATAGTCCAGTACACTGTACAGGCTTCCCTCAAGCCTCTGGGGGGCAGAGCTCTCTCCTTAGCTCTGCCACTAAAGGCTTTTTATAGGCCTCCAGGGACCTACTGAAAGCTTGTCCTGGAAGACGAGAAGTAAATACCCACCCAACACTGTCTATTCCAAATAAAAGCCTTCCCGGACCAGCTGAAACAGCCACACTACTTATATAAGGCCACCCACTACTTACCATGGCTGACAACATGCATGAATGGCTCTTACCCCACCAAGGCCAGGTAACTTTGATGACATGACCCTTGCCAGTATCCTGATTTACTCCACCTATGGGCAGAAACCGCCTGATATCACACTGCCACACTCTTTAAGGCCATCTGAACAGGGTGCACCCTCTATTGATAATAGAGTATTTCAAAATGAGGCCTTCAAACCAGACAAACCTTTTATAGTAGCAAAGACAGTAATACAAACCAAATACAGTACCTTTACACATAATGTTCTAGTACTAACCTGGGCATAGTAGAGTACAAGGACTTTACCATTTAAAGCGTCTGGGCATGTTAGTCATCAAAGCCTGTTATTCTTAACCAGATTACACTATTATAATTCGGATACATCTCATATCATTACATGCAGTGACACTTGAAGGTGAAACAAAGAGTGTTTTTACAAGCTCAAGAATCTAAAGAGAGAAGAATGAGGCATCAAAATCCCATTATACTAATCTCACCAGTGATGGATTCCAAAAAAAATCCAGGGTTGTGTTTGTATAACTTAATCTAGCAGTAAATCCTGTACTTTCAGCATTTAAAACTATACACAGTGGACGGGGCCGATGAATGAATTCTTTCATTGCAATAGAGTTCTTGCACCTGAACAAACAAAGGTATAAGCAGACATAAGCGAGATAACAGTTAGGAATAGGACTGAGCTTATATAAATATGTACCAGGCGTGTATGGATAATAACAGGGGAGATGTCATGGACAAGGATGTTTCACTGCCTGCTTTCAATGCGTATCTCAGAGCACCTATGCCATGTAGAAGACATTCATGTTATACTGTATCTAAAAAAAAATTTATATGCTTGCATGTAAACATGTAATATATGCATTGCGTCCTCTGCCCCAGCACTTTCTCTATACCTGGGTACAACTTGGGCAGTTGACCAGGTGTGGAGCAGTCAGTCTTCTGTATAATGCTCAACCTATGTACTAACAGGTATTGTGGCATGAATGTTGCATGATTATACCAAATTTGCAAAGGAAAAATGGTTCTGGGATGCCCTGGACCCAGTTTTTTTTTACTCCGTCCAGTTCTAGACCCAACCTTAACTCCAGCCAACTTAAAGGGGTTTTGCCACGATCTTATTTCATACCTCCTGCATCCAGCTCTTCAGCTCTATGTGCTCAGAAGGGGGCGTGTGTGATTTGTTTGAAAAGCATATCATGTGACCCAGCAGGATGACATCATCAGGCCTCTCCTCTCTGTAGTCAAAGAAAGGTCTGTTTATGTAAAGCATTGTGAGTAGCTGAGAGGTAATGTTTTTGCTTCACAGTATGAGGGTCCTAGGTTCCAATCTCTGCAGGAACCAAGCCTGTGTTTTTTTTTTCTCTTTATCAATGCACATACCTGATTGAGGTTTCTTTTTTATATATTTGCACTGTTTGACTAATTACTAAGGAATATAGAGGACAGGAGTAGAATGACAAAAAAAGTAGAAAATGATAGCGCACACCTTAAGGGCTCTAAAGTTGGGGTGGGTGCAAAAATGGAACGAACCTAGGTTCAATCAATACTAATAGAAAATCCACTGCACTCCAATATGCTTTATAGGAAGCTCAGTATTTAATTGTGACAACACGGCACAGATCGTTACAACATATAGCTGAAAGTACATACTCAATAAATGTTTTACAAAAATAGGGTAAATTGTATTCAGATGTAGGATTATAGCAACGTTTCGGCAAAATGCCTTTTTCAAGCAAACATCTGTAGATGAAGAAAAAGTATGTGAGTATGTCATAGAAGCATAAATAAAAAGCAAGAAATAAGGGAAGAAAAAGGAGAGAAGAAAAAAGGAGAGAAGAAAAAACTAAAAGATCCAGAGTATGAAGGACTCAAGGAAAAGGAGAGTTATGAAAAAACATATATACATAAAAGAAAACATATATACATAAAGAAAAGAAAGCAGGAAGGACGGAGGAGGAGTATAAAGGGAGAATTCAAGTAATATGCCAGTAGCTAGGAGCAAAAAGAAGGGGGGGGGGGGTTTTGTAGGGGGATAGGGGGGGGGCTGTATACCGTGGAGAGGAAGAGGAAGGAGAATAAGGGAGAATAGGAAGACACTGTATGTGAAAAGACAGAATAATGGGTAAGGGGCTTACCTACTAGAAGGTAATACAAGTATAGATGGTAAAATTGAGTACCATGTTATAGGTAGAGGGAAATGCCTCTGTAACAAAAATAGGTACATATAAGGATAATGCCAATGGTATCAATTATGGGAGAAAAGATGAAAAAATGAAAAGTGGATAAATAGGTGGGCGTATAGGGGGAATGCCAAGACAGGGCCAGTACTACAACTAAAAAGGAGGAGAGGGGGGGGGAGGGAAATAATAATGATAATAAGAAACCAGAACATACATAAAGGAAATGATGTAAATATATGGGTAAAATGAATACCTAATGCAGTACTGAAAAATCTCAGCTCTAGGGCTGTGGAGGCATAATCGGCGTCTAAAAAGAAGAGTATAAAGCAATAAGCGGCCGTGAAAAATAAAAAATGCGAGAGGTGACAGGGGACAGACTCACCTTAATGTTGTGGGTAATGGACAGGATGGCCGGGGATGTAGGATGGCGCCGGTGAAGCCGGGCAAGCACGGCGTCTTATAAAGGCAGCCGCGCCTGCGCCGGACTCATCCCTCTACTTTCCAAATACAACATATCATCCGCAAACACTGGGCAATCCTCTCACGTTCATACCCGGAGGTTGCCGAGTTTCAGAACCCCCCGATGCACTGTCACAAAAGAGACAGGAACCTCCGTGACCGTTTTGTCAGGGCTGACATCGGCTCCTTTCGCACCACGACGCGACAAATGACTCTCTCTACTCCCAGACGTGGCACATTCCCATGCCTGAGCTGTGCTCATGCTCACTTCCCGGGGCAGCCATTTCATTTACCCCCGACTGGTCAAAAATTTCCCCCCCATTAATTTTTCTTCCCCTTCTCTCAAATCATGTAATTTACCACTAAGCGTCCCTGCGGCAGGGCCTACTTTGGCCAACCTCAAGAAATAAAGGGCCCGATTCAAAAACATAAATCCACATAAAAAAATGGGGTAAAGAACTATTGCAAAACCCGTTCCATTTCATTTTTTGAAAAAGTTAAACCCACCAACCGCCCCCATTACTTTTTAAAGTAATTGAACAATCCTTCCCCCAGGGCGCGGGGGGAAACCTTCCCCCCAACCCTTTGAGAAAGAACGTATTGGGATCCTATTTTGGGGTTTTGGGGAACCCAAGGACTCAACGTGAACCCCCGAAATACAACTCTGATATACCGCTAACAATATTTTTTTATTAGTTTTTTTTGTTTCTCTCATTGACCCTTTTTTTGGGGACCTCCGAGTTGTTTTCACTAAGTTTATTTTTGTTACCAATGAAGGGATTTTAGTTTCTATGCCATTTTTCTGCTAACCGAATTTTTCAAGCAAGACCCAATCCCGCTTAGAGGACTTACATTACTAATGAGGCATCAAACCCGATGTCTTGTTAACCTCGTATATTTTGTTAATATATTTGTATTTTTTTTGTAAATAGTGTATTGTCTTGTATAAGTTCTCTTTTTCTTACTTACAGATGAATAACCATATCCATCAGGGTAAATATTTTTCTCTATTTCTTACCATTCTTATGTCTCCTTATTTTTTCCTCATTTCTCTCTTTATCCCTCTTATCCCCTCCATTCCTCGTCATGGTCGCCCTCCCCCCCTTCTCCCCTCTCCTTCCTTTTCCCCCTCCTTTTCTTTTTTTTTCTACACCTATTGCGCTCGTCACCTTCCTTTAAAACCGTCAGGTTCGCTGCGCGGGCCATTTTCCGGCCACATGCGCATCTTTTTCCACGTAACCTTCCGCCCGACCCTTTTCCCCTTTCCCCGTCCTCGTGCCAGGCCGGGTATGGGCCGGGCGGCTGCCTTTATGACGCCGGCTTCCCCCTTTTTCCAAACCGGCGCCATCCTCCCCCCCCGACACCCTGTCCATTACCCACAACTTTAAAGGTGATCTTCCCCCTTTTTCCACTCTCGCATTTTTTATTTTTCACGGCCCTTATTGTTTTATATCTCTTTTTTTAGCGCCGATTACTGGCCCCCACACCCTAAGCTGAGATTTTCAGTACTTTCTTGGGGTTATCATTTTCCCCCATAATTTACATCATTCCTTTATGTATTTCTGGTTCTTATTTCATTATTTTTCCCCCCCCCCTCCTTTTTTTATTTGTAGTACTGCCCCTGCGGGCATTCCCCTATCCGCCCCCTATTTATCCATATTGGGGGTGATGTTTTTTCATTTTTCATTTTTTTCCCATAATTGATACCATTGGGATTTCCTTATTGACCATTTTGTTACAGAGCATTTCCCCTTTCCTATAACATGGGACTCAATTTTACATCTATACTTGTATTACCTTCTATAGGGAAGCCCCTTTTTCCCATTATTCTGTCTTTCACATACATGTCTTCCATTCTCCCTTTTTCTCCTTCCCCCTTCCCCCCACGGATACCCCCCCCCCCCCTTTCCCCCCCCCTACAACCCCCCCCCCCCCCTTTTTTTTTGCTCCCAGCTACTGCATATTACTTTGATTTTTTCCCCTTTTTCTCCTCCTTCCGTCCTTCCTGCTTTCTTTTCTTTTTGTATATATTTTCTTTTTTTGAATATATGTTTTTTCATAACTTCCCTTTTTCCTTGAGTCCCTTTATCTCTGGGTCTTTTTTTTTTTTTCTTCTCTCCCTTTTTTTTTCCCCCTTTTTCTTCCCTATTTTTTTGCTTTTTTTTTTATCTTCTATGCATACTCAAACTTTTCTTTTCTACAAGTTGCTTGAAAAAGGATTTTGCCGAAACGTTGCTATAAACCACATCGAAAACAATTTACCCTATTTTTGTAAAACATTTATTGAGTAGTATTTTACTAATGTTGTAACGATCTGTGCCTTTGTCACAAATTAAAAACTGGCTTCCTATAAAGCATTTGGAGTGCAGTGGATTTTCTAATTTTTGATTGAACCCAGGGTTCTTCCTTTTTGCACCCACCCCAACTTTAGAGCCCTTAAGGTGTGCGCTATCATTTTCTATTTTTGATGTACAATTTGTTGATAGCTGCACCCACTATTACTTATTCCCTAGACCAATGACGTCCGAAGTATTTGCATACAGTGACATTGAGGCAGAAAGAATCATTTCTAACTCTACCATTTCACGGGAGTTCTTAAGTATACCTCCCTCAGAATTACGTACGAGGGACTACGAAAAAGAACTTAGAAAATTTACGGCTTATGAATTACATGCCGCTACTCTAATAGAGTACCACAAAGTACAGAGAATTCCTAGAGGTCTTAGGAGTAATCTCAGACCGACTATTTTCTCTGATGACCCTGACTATTGTCAAAAATTTAAGAACATACTCAATAAGTGTTCCTTTGACCTAATCCTGTTGACAATTGAAACCCTTCAAATTAAACTTGCTGAATCATCCAAAAAGATCAACAACATAGAATAACAACTGAGTACCTCCGTACCATCTGAGGAGTGGAACAGACTAAAAGAAAAAGTGAACCAGACGATTTCGGATTTCAAGTCAGCCAATGAACAGAAGAAACGCAATAAATTCATAAGAGACACAGAGGACTACCTAAATGACACTATTTATAGGTGGCAAGACCACACTACTGCATATCCTCGTTCCTCTTACAACCGTCCTACACGCTATAATCCCTCTTCTGGTTCGGACAGCGATTTTTCTACATCATCTTACAGACAGCCTTTTTTAGGCAGAGGACGGGGACGACGCCCAAGACGGAATTACACTCACGACCTACACGCAGGGGGAGGAGGAGGACCACCGACACGCACACTAACGAGATCACAGGTGAGTCACAACTAGTGTTTAATATTTCCTCACGCAACCTTTCACCATCAGAGATGTCACTCCTCGGTAAGGGTCTCTCCTTTTGCCCAACTTCCTCCTTTGATTCTTTCACACTTGAAGAAGATCTACAACGCTTTTTTCGGTCGATTAGACTTAAGGTTCACTTTAATCTCACTCCTGACCGGCCCTGCTCGTCAGAGACAACACCATCGACACCCCTATTCTCTATCTCAAATTTTAACCTTAGAACTAAGTCCAATTACAACCCTCCGGCACACCACCATCCGATAGAGACATTCGTCAATCTTGTTAAGAAAGATATATCTAAACTCACAACAGAGATTTCACAGGGGGACTCTAGATACCGCTCTAACCTTACATCTGATGAATATCAGGCATTACATAGCTTATGTAAAGTCTCTGACATAATTATCAAGCCAGCGGATAAGGGCGGTGCAATCGTGGTGATGGACAGGTCCATGTATCTTGAGGAAATCAAACGTCAATTATCTGACCGCTCCACATACAAACCTCTAGATAGGAACCCTACCAACACTATCAGCACTTTAATCAAGTCCAAACTTGAATATTACACAACATCTAACATCATTGACATACGCACGGCAGAATTCCTGACCAATCACCACCCCATTACCCCAGTTTTTTATGTCTTACCCAAGATACACAAGAATCCAATCAAACCCCCCAGGCCGCCCTATCGTAGCTTCCACTGATTCCATTCTAGCACCACTGGCTGTTTTCCTTGAAAAAATCTTGACTCCACTAGTACGTCTAACTCCCTCATTTATCCAGGACACATACGATTTCCTTGGTAAAATTAAGTCTATTTCACCTATCTCTGAATTCCATCTGTTAGTATCATGGGACGTCACGAGCCTCTATACCTCCATTTCTCATGACCTTGGGATACAAGCAGTAGACAAGTTCCTAACTCTCAATGGTTTCACGGGTGAAGCTAAATCCTTCTGTTTGGACCTCCTGTCCCTTATCCTACATAACAACTTTTTCTTGTTTGGGGATCAGTTTTTCCTTCAATGTAAAGGGACCGCCATGGGCAGCAACATGGCCCCGCCCTATGCTAACATATTTATGGCCATTTTTGAACAAGAACATGTATACAACCACCCTCTCTTTCTGTCACATGCTAAATTATGGCTTCGTTACATAGACGATATTTTTTGCATCTGGTCTGGCTCATTAACTACCTTACTGGAATTTCACACTTACATCAATTCGGCCCTTCCTGACCTACGGTTCACCATAGAACACAGCACTGACAGTATCAACTTTCTTGACACTACGATCTCTTCTGATACTACAGTTAATCTTACTTCCGACCTCTATAAAAAACCCACAGACCGCAACAGTTTACTACATTTTCATAGTAATCACGCTCACAACACCAAGAAATCATTACCTCGTTCCCAATTCAAACGTATTCAACAGATAGTACATGACCCTCTAGTCCGCAATACGCGACTCCGAGAGATGGCTGATAGGTTTGAAGCCCGTGGTTATCCTAAAGATTTACTTGAACAAACTATGGCCTCCTCATCTACATCTGACCCCAGTCCACCCAGGACTAATGCTAACACCAAACGCATTCCTTTAATACTTAAATATCATCCCTCTACTTTCCAAATACAACATATCATCCGCAAACACTGGGCAATCCTCTCACGTTCATACCCGGAGGTTGCCGAGTTTCAGAACCCCCCGATGCACTGTCACAAAAGAGACAGGAACCTCCGTGACCGTTTTTTCAGGGCTGACATTGGCTCCTTTCGCACCACGACGCGACAAATGACTCTCTCTACTCCCAGACGTGGCACATTCCCATGCCTGAGCTGTGCTCAATGCTCATCTGTCACCAAGGGCAGCCATTTTACTCACCCCTTGACTGGTCAACAATCCCCATCAACGGCTTCTTCACCTGTCTCTCTAATCATGTAATCTATCTACTTAAGTGTCCCTGCGGCATGGCCTACATCGGCCAGACCACTCAAGCAATCAAGGCCCGGATATCAAAACATAAATCCACCATACGATGTCAAGAACTATTGCTACCCGTTCCAGCTCATTTTGCAAAGTTCAACCACCAACCGTCCCAGTTACGGTTTCAAGTAATTGAACAGATTCCATTACCACGGCGCGGGGGCAACCGTATTGCCACCCTCTTGAGAAGAGGACTCAACCGTGAATACGAAATACGACTCTGATATACCGCTATACAACTATTTTTATTATGTTTTTCTTGTTTCTCTCATTGATCCCTTTTTGGGACCTCCGAGTCTGTCTTTCACTAGACGTGATTACTTTTGTTACAAATGATAGTGATTCTTAGTTTCTATGCCATTTTCACATTTTTCTGCTAACCGTAGATTCATGCATTATTATCCAACACCGCTTAGAGGTTACTTACATTACTAATGAGTTCAGTCAATACCGATGCATCTTGTTAAACTCTTATAATTTATAAAATATTTGTATATATTTGTAAATATGAGTATATTTCTTGTAAAATGATCTCTAATCTTAATCTAAAGAAGAGATAATCCATATGCCAGTCATGGTAATATAGTCTTTTCTCTATTCTCTTATCCATCTCTTATGTCTCCCTTATTTTTCCTCATTTCTCTCATTTCATACCTCTTATCCTCCATATTCCTATGTCATTGGTCGCCCTCCCCCTTCTCCCCTCTCCTTCCTTTTCCTCTCTTTTCTTTTTATTCTACACCTATTGCGCTCGTCACCTTCCTATTCAACCCGGTCAGTGGTCGCTGCGCAGGCGCGACTTCCGGCGCATGCGCAGTCTCTTCCACTGTAACCTTTCCGCCCGACTCTCTTTCCCTGCTTCCTGTCACTCGTGCGCAGGCGCGGTGAGTCCGGCGCAGGCGTGGCTGCCTTTATAAGACGCCGTGCTTGCCCGGCTTCACCGGCGCCATCCTACATCCCCGGACATCCTGTCCATTACCCACAACATTAAGGTGAGTCTTTCCCCTGTTCCACTCTCGCATTTTTTATTTTTCACGGCCGCTTATTGCTTTATATCTCTTCTTTTTAGACGCCGATTACTGGCCTCCACAGCCCTAGAGCTGAGATTTTTCAGTACTTCATTAGGTATTCATTTTACCCATATATTTACATCATTTCCTTTATGTATGTTCTGGTTTCTTATTATCATTATTATTCCTCCCCCCCCTCCCTCCTTTTTAGTTGTAGTACTGGCCCCTGTCTGGCATTCCCCCTATACCGCCCACCTATTTATCCATATTGGAGGTGAGTGTCTTTTCATTTTTTCATCTTTTCTCCCATAATTGATACCATTGGCATTATCCTTATATGTACCTATTTTAGTTACAGAGGCATTTCCCTCTACCTATAACATGGTACTCAATTTTACCATCTATACTTGTATTACCTTCTAGTAGGTAAGCCCCTTACCCATTATTCTGTCTTTTCACATACAGTGTCTTCCTATTCTCCCTTATTCTCCTTCCTCTTCCCTCCACGGTATACAGCCCCCCCCCCCTTCTCCCCCTACAAACCCCCCCCCCCCCTTCTTTTTTGCTCCTAGCTACTGGCATATTACTTTGATTTTCCCTTTATCTCCTCCTTCCGTCCTTCCTGCTTTTCTTTTATGTATATATGTTTTTTCATAACTCTCTTTTTCCTTGAGTCCTTCATACTCTGGATCTTTTAGTTTTTTCTTCTCTCCTTTTTTCTTCTCTCCTTTTTCTTCCCTTATTTCTTGCTTTTTATTTATGCTTCTATGACATACTCACATACTTTTTCTTCATCTACAGATGTTTGCTTGAAAAAGGCATTTTGCCGAAACGTTGCTATAATCCTACATCTGAATACAATTTACCCTATTTTTGTAAAACATTTATTGAGTATGTACTTTCAGCTATATGTTGTAACTATCTGTGCCGTGTTGTCACAATTAAATATTGAGCTTCCTATAAAGCATATTGGAGTGCAGTGGATTTTCTATTAGTATTGATTGAACCTAGGTTCGTTCCATTTTTGCACCCACCCCAACTTTAGAGCCCTTAAGGTGTGCGCTATCATTTTCTATTTTTGATGTACATTTTGTTGGTAGCTGCACCCACTTTTACTTATTCCCTAGACCAATGACGTCCGAATTATTGGCATACAGTGACATTGAGGCAGAAAGAATCATTTCTAACTCCACAATTTCACGGGAGTTCTTAAGTATACCTCCCTCAGAATTACGTACGAGGGACTACGAAAAAGAACTTAGAAAATTTACGGCTTATGAATTACATGCCGCTACTTTAATAGAGTACCATAAAGTACAGAGAATTCCTAGAGGTCTTAGGAGTAATCTCAGACCGACTATTTTCTCTATTTTCTTACATATATATAAATTAATGGGACCAGTCCTTGTCGTCATCTGAGCCATATACAGAACAAGGGAGGAATATCTCCAATTCTAATTGCTTTATATAATAGGTTTAAATATTGGGATTTGAGTGGAACCATGCCATACCAGTCTTTGTGGTCCTGCTTGTCTAGAATGGAAATCTGGTCTCAGGAGTGCTGCAATTCATGGAACAACTTTTAAGGTGCACTAAGCAGTGACATTTAGGGCCACATGTATGAAAACTGTTTAGGTCTAAAACTCACTTTGTTGCCCATAGGTTACTGCGGGTGTAACGGAGGAGTGGATCCGCTGGGCCAACGCAAGCGATGATAGCTAAGCCACGCCAGGGAACGGAATCTAAGTAGCCCCCGGTTTTCACCAGACCCACAAGCGGATGGACTTGCTGCGGCGTGAGGCTACCAGGTCGTTACCCCTGACGTGACTGGCTTGCGATGGCGGCCGGGGTACAGCGTGGTACAGAAACGTAATCCGGAGGCGTAGTCAGGGACAGGCAGAAGGTCAGGGCAGGCAGCAGAGGTTCGTAGTCAGAGGCGGGCAGACGGTCAGGGCAGGCGGCAAACAGGCAAGGTCAGGAAACGTAAGCAAGCGGACTGGTACACGGGTAATCAAGATGGAACTCCAATACTCTCTAAACGCACCAAAAACACACCAACAGACTGGCAGGAAGTGCTGGTACCTTAAATAGAACCAGCGCCCGATAATAGACCAATTATCGGAACGCTGGCCCTTTAAATTTAGAGAAGCCAGCGCGCACGCACCTTAAGCAGCGGCCATGCGCACGGCGGCCAGGACAGGCAGGAGCGGCGTTCACAGGAGCGCGGACGGGTAAGGGAAGCGGCGCCAGGGCCGGGACAGCAGAGGGATGGTCGCGGGCAGCCGCGGCCGCCACGCCAGACCCCCTGCGAGCAGGGTGAGGGTCGCGGGGGGGCAGCGGAGCCCGCGACCCCCGTGACAGCGGGAAAAAAGTGATTTTAGACCTAAACAGTTTTCATACATTTGGCCCTTAGATTTTCCAACACTTTTTATTTGTGTGTCAAAACATTGCCAATGTTGGGTAGCTATTGGCGACATGTATGTACGTTGGCACTGACAGGCCAGTTTTAAATCGCTTTAAGGGCTTGTTCACACGGCGTTTTGGATCCTTTTTACGGATCCGTTTTTGACAGCTGAAAAGCGCATCCAGAAAGCGGATCCGCAAAACGCAGCATTGGATACTTTATTTGGATCCGTTTTCAATCCTTTTTCACTTGCGGTTTACGCATCCGCTTTCCGGATGCGTTTTAAGAAAAGAGTCTCTCTCTCTCTGCCTCTGCTTGCGCCCGACACCATCAGCTGTGCCTGCGCCCCATCCAAAAGCTTGCTTTGGGGCCCTCGCTTCTCTAGTTATGCCCGTGATTCCTGACCAAGGGCGTCAGCCAGGAATCAATTAGTACTGCAGAGAAATAAAACCAAGTTCACACTAGTGAAAGCATTATGTATTCATAATGAATGCTGAATGCTGTGGTATTCAGTTAAAGAAACAGCGTTTTTACAATCCAAATACCACTTAATTTTTGGTTGCTCATTTCTTTTGCGCAATTTAGATCCAGGGGTTAATTAAGCGTTGTTCTGCTGTTGTGGTCACTAAAAGAAACTTAGTTTTTCACTGCCAAAGAAGAAATTTTGGCTGTAGCATAATTCATAACCGAAGGTTAAAGGAGTTGTCTCATTAATAGCTTTCAGCCTCTGTCTGTGAATGGGAGTTGAATTAGGGCGTGCTAGCTTCTCTGTCTCTTCTCCTCCCTGTTCCCCCCCTCCCCTCGACACACAGGCAGCTATCCGCCTGTAACTTCAATACAGCAGGGGGGGGCAGGGGATTGCTGCCAGAGTTAACCCTGTGTGTGCCTGCCTAGAGAGGTCTATGATTGCTAATAGCAGAACAGAGGGGCTGCAAGTGTTCCTATACCCTCTGCTTAGCTTACATATCTCCACATCTCCAGCAACAACAAACAAACCCTCTCAGAACAGAGGCAGGGAAGCTGCAAAGTGTTACTCGGGATGTTCCCTAGTACAGCACAGCATGAAACTTTTTCACATCTGTATAGTATTATTATAGTTACAGCTCCACAGACATCATGATTATAGTAACAAACAGGGTCACTGCTGTCACATCTATTGATTCAGCCTAATCTCTGCTCAATCTGTGTAAGAGCAGGAGGAAGCAGGCACACACAGGGGGTTAAAACCAGCAGCATGGACACAGAAGCCAGAGTCCTCCCTCCTCCTCCCTCCACACAGAAGCATCTGTGTGGAGGCTCTCCTCCGACCGTCTTCAAAGGTATGAGCATTCAGACCTACAGCCAGTAAGATCGGTGCTATAGAAATTTGAGAAGCTGATGCACTCCTATGAACAGGGCTAGCTCAAAATCAGTAGGACATTTGTAATGAACATATATTGCAAAGCTGCTTTTTTTTAAAGACCCTTTTAATTAAAACCCAATCATTGTAGCGAGACAACCCTTTAATTACAAGTTTTTTTTGCGTTTTTGCTCCGTAAAATACACGCCGTTTTAAACAACGCTACAAAGCTGGTAATTGTTGGCAGCACATTTCTTTTGCGCAATTTACATTCAAGGGTTAACTAAGTATTTTTCTGCAGTTGTATTCAGTTAAAGAAACGTTCTTTCTCACCGTCAAAAAAGAAATTCTGTAGCATAATTCATATCCAAAGCCTGTTTGTGCTTTTATATTCAGTAAAATGCACAGTGTTTTTAAACGGCACATACAAGTAAATTTTTCCTGCCCATTTGTGGAGCGCAATTTATATCCAAGGGTTACTCAAGCTTTTTAGTGGGGTTTAAATTTTGGGGTCAAATACAAAGGGGGTGTATTTATCATTACAGATAAACATCATCAAACAGTGTCTGTACATTTTAGAACAAACAGTATGTCAGACAGAGAGGTGGCAGGCTCTTCACATGCGAGTGGCAGTGGCACAAACATTCCTGGAGCAGGCCCAGGTCGCAGCACAGCAAGGGGACGTAGCAGCAGGGGTCACTTGGTGAGGCCACAACTGCCGCTGTCATCTAGCGGCCGTGTGTTGTTCAGCAACCCAATGGTTTTTGATTGGTTGACTAGGTCATCCACTTCCTCCCAGATGACATCTGACAACCCCAGCCAAGGGTCGGTGGGAACGTCAGACACAACCTTAGTTGGCATGGCCCGGGAAACGGTCAGCGGCCCTCACCTGTCCTCAACCCCCTCTGTCCCATTCGATTCCCTCAGCCAGAGATCTAAATATTTGGTCTGGGGTCAGCGCCACTATATAGCATGATAACAATTTGAGGAGGGCAGTCAGCAGCTACTTGGCAGCGAAGAAATGGGGCCAAAATCCCCTGCTTCTTGCAGTAGGGGCAAAGTATAGATGTGGAGAGTGGCATGGGAGGTCATGTTGTGAGGGGTCAGCCTCTGCATACCAAGACCGGTGATGAGGACAGCAGTGACGATGAAACACAAATAGATGATGATGTAGCCGACCGCACTTGGGAGCCGGGTGAGGCTAGGACTTCATCATCGTCAGGAGAAGAGGGCGTCAGCTTGCGCGTCAGGCAGTGGCGCAGCCAGCAAGTGGGTTGTGTGGCCGTGAGTCAGCAGGATAGCAACAGTGTGAGATCTGGAGCCAAGCGGCCACGGGGTAGAAAACCCGTTTCGCAGGTCCAAGAAAGTAGCGGCACAGGGGCTCAGCGAGGCAGCGGCGGTAGTAGTCACTCAGTGCGGAGCGTTGGCAGTAAAATCAGCTACTCGACGGTGTGGCAGTTCTTTGCTAATACACCGGAGGAGCCGAATATGGGTATATGTAGAATCTGTGGGCAGAAAGAGAAGTGTGGCCAGGGAGCTAACATTGGCACCACGGCCCTGTGTCAACACATGCAGCATCACCATCTGGTGGCCTGGGAGAAACTTGGCTCAGATGTGGTGGTCCATCCTGCCGCCGCAGCAACAGCAGCGCTCAGTGGCATGCATGCCATTGCAGCCAGTCAAGGCTCCACCACCTCTGCAGCAGGGAGTTGTTTCTCTTTGCCATCATCTCCTGGTCCAGATGCACTCTGCCATCCCAGTTAGAAGGTCCGCTGGACTACTGAGCAGCCAAACTGGATGTGTGGCCGCAACTTGCCGAGTTTGCAGTGGAGAAGCTGTCCTGCCTGGCCAGTAGTGTGGCATCAGAGTGGATGTTCATTGCGGCGGAGGCCATGGTTACCCCAAGGAGAACCGCTTGTCCACGGGAAATGTGGAATGACTGACCTTTGTCAAGATGAATCAGGCGTGGATCGGCCAGGATTTTCACACACCAATGCCTTAGGCGTCAGATAACATCAGCCATGACGCCTCACCCAAACTGTGAGTAATGAGTCTGGGTTCAAACTACCTGCCTCAGCCACTATTCCGATGCCGCCACCCGTCTGATGCGACACATCTGCTGCCAGTTTCTCCATCTGTCACCAACCATCTTTACCAGGGACTGGTATTGCCACCCACCTCCACACTGTCATTGTGCCACTCTATGACTTCATGCTGCTGCTGCTGTTGCTGCTGCCGTGACCTCCACAATGTGTCATTGTGCCACTCTCTGACCTCATGCTGCTGCAACCGTCACCTCCACTCTCTGTCATTGTGCCACTCTGTGGCCTACTCCTGTTTTTGCCACCTCCAGAATGTCATTGTGCCACTGTCTGACCTCATGCTGCTGCTGCCGTGACATCCACACTGTGTCATTGTGCCACTCTGTGGCCTACTCCTGTTTTTGCCACCTCCAGAATGTCATTGTGCCACTCTCTGACCTCATGCTGCTGCTGCTGTGCCCTCCACACTGTGTCATTGTGCCACTCTGTGGCCTACTCCTGTTTTTGCCACCTCCAGAATGTTATTGTGCCACTCTCTGACCTCATGCTGCTTTGGCTGCCGCCGTCACCTCCACACTCTGTCACTGATGTTGCCACCTGAGCGCTCAGCTTGTTTTTTTCCAGCTGTCGCTGCCATGACTTTATCAGGCTACATTCCCGCTTGAGTTTTTTGGTCAGTTTTGCCCTCTTAAGTGCCCAGGGAATTTTATAGTGAAGCGATTCTAAGAGCGGCGGCAGTCATCTGCGTGTCATACTAAAACAAAACATTGTATGAAGACCAAACCAAGCTCCCTCTGCATATTTAAGCACGGCACAAAGTTCTACAGCACCCTGCAGGGTTCAAACTACCTGCCTCAGCCACCCGTCTGATGCCACACATCTGCTGCCAGTTTCTCCATCTGCCACCAACCATCTTTACCAGAGACTGGTAGTGCAGCCTGGAAATAGCTGTTTTGTAACGCGATTCGTCCCGAAGCAATTCGGACCGAAACTAATTTTGTCGGAAAATTCGGCGAAGTCACATTTTACATCGCACCAGCCGTGGTTGGCAATTAGAGCACACAGCTGAGGGTCTGTCAGGCACGACCATGACATATACACTCTCTAAAGTGTTAATAAAATGGCCGCTACACAATGTGCTTGTAGAGATAACCACCGTATAATCAAAGATGGTGCCTCCTCTGAGATTACCCCCCATGTTCAGACATTCCTGAGTTACAGGGAGAATTCCTCAGCCAAGGATGTAACCAATATTGACTAACAGCAAGGTCCATGCGATGCTTTCTTATCTCACTAACCTTCAAAAGTATAAAACCTGCCATTTTGTGAATAAAGACAGAAAGTGTTTTCACACCATCGAGGCATGTTGTGATTTTCTTTGAGCCCCTTTGAGGTTCCATCCATATCAATAATGCTGTACCTTATGGGAATGAATACATAAATACAACTAACGTAATACTGTCTTTGAGGGCAGTAAATAGAACTAAAATAATACTGTCCCTCATATGAACAAGTACAAATTATATAATACTGCCCCTTTGTGAATATATATAACTAATATAATAAGGCCCCTTATGTGAATGAATATCACTAATATAATACTGTCCCTTATGTGAATAAATATAATTAATAAAATACTTCTCATTATGTGAATAAATATAACTAATATAATAAGGCCCCTTATGTAAATTAATATCACTAATATATTACTGCCCCTTATGTGAATAAATATAACTAATATAATACTTCTCTTTATGTGAATAAATATAACTAATATAATAAGGCCCCTTATGTAAATGAATGTCACTAATATAATACTGCCCCTTATAGTAATAAGCATAACAAATATAATTCTGTCCGCTATTATAAAGGAGAATGGTGATTTTTTTTCCTGCCTGGTTACATTTTCTCTACAACAATAGGTTTAGAAATAGTCTGTAGAGATGATTTCAACACTAATTGTTGTTAAATATGCAAATCTGTGGTTTGATTAGATGTTCAGCATTTCAGGTAATTTTTTCTCTAATTACAAAAGTAATTGATTTTGTTTGTTCTGCCCGCCTGCGTCTCCAGTGATTGTTCTATAATCAGGAGGCTTTTAGCTTACGTCAATTATTCTGTAGAGCAGTGCATCATTACCTCAATCAGATTTAACTTTTTTGTCACTACTTGTTCAGTTTAATCTCTAAAATGTCACTTGTGCATTAACGTGAATACAAGCTAAAAAAAAAAAAAGGGGGCAAAAACAGTCAAAACAACAAGACTCGCGAAGCACCAATGAATCACTTGAATCTGTCATTGGGTTAGAGTATCAGTAATGGCTTTATCCTACACTTATTTTTTGTTGCTATGCCGTTAAATCAACCACACATGTATGGAAACTGAACATAGTATGAAGCCTGCACACAGATTTCTGGAAACCGAAATGTGTTTCCAAAATGGGTTTTTAAGAGAACAAATCCAGAAGTTTTTATAGGGGTTGTAGAGCCAGGTCTTGTGATTTACTAGAGACTTATGGCTAACAGTTTGGTTTTGCTGTGCACCTACTAGATACCAAAAATCAAGCTGGCATAATACACTAATATATATATGGCAGTGTACTTTCTGGGCTAAAGCAAAATCTGTGGAGGTTCCAGGCCAAAAAAGGAAGGGAAATGTGTTCAGTAAAAGTAAACTATAGGTGAAAGATGGAAAATGTTACAACCATAGATGAAAGAAACTATAGTCTTTCAAAATATGTCATACAGTGCACAGATGATAGTAACATAGAGGGCGGCATGTATGCACGGAGCTGCGCCAGATATCTGCCGTCTTTTCAGCCCGACATCAGGCACAGCCCCATTCACTGCGCTGAAATCCTTCCCACACGCCACTCGCAAGTGGCACTTTGTAATGCGCCTGGGATCAGGAGGCTAGCGGGGGCGGGCGAACTAGAACCGTACCAAGCTATAGATTTATAGCTTCGCTATAGCATTTCTAAGCGCTTTACTGCTGGAACAGGTAGAGCACTTTCAAAGTGGTATACCTGAGCCAGAAATGGCGCTGAAGTGGTAGAATGCACCTGATTTATGACCCGCTGTATAGCGGGTTCACAAATCAGGCACATTCTAGGCTACTTTTATGTGCATAAAGATTGTCACCTGGGCGACAAAAATCAAACATGTTGCCCACAATGTCCAAATAATAGCCCCATACAATGGACAGCGTATTGTCACTGCAGTACACAAATGACAGCTACACATATATGCACTAATAATAATAATAACACACACTTTCATAAAGTTCACTAATGATATTGCCATATAGTATTCAAATAATACCACCATATACTGCACTGCAGAATGTCACCATAGTACACAAATTACAGCTAGAGATGGGCGAATTGATTCTAACGAAGTGGAATTCTTTTAGAATTTCAGGAAAACTTCGGTTCGGAACGAAGTCGAAGTTTGGGGACTTCGGGTGAACGAAGTGTGCTTTTGATTGATAAAATGGCTGCGAGCACATGGCGCTACATGGGGCAAAGCACTCTGGGAGGAAGAAGGGCATAGCCTGCATGACATGTGCAGAGATGAAGCCAATCAGAGACCGGCGGGATTCTGTGACGTCACCGCACTATATAAGTCCGGGCGCGACGCTGGGAGCTCATCCCGTCCTCTCACTGTACTGATCTGAGGGAAGGTGCTGCACAGCGTGTGATAGCTCTTACTGAAGAACTGATTTTTATACAGCGATTTTTGTGGGGTGTCTCAGCTTGTCTCAGAGACTGCTTCTCTTAACGTTCTATTTCTGATTTTTTGGGGTATTGGATCTGAAGTCCAGTGTGCGTCCACTGCAGCTGCATATACATTTTAATGCTATCTGCTCACAGCACATTGAATATCCAAGGGGGATCTAAGCCAGTTCCTGTTGTATTCATTTAAAGAAACAGCGTTTTTACAATACAAATACCACTTCATTTTTGGCTGCTCAATTTTTTGCGCAATTTACATCCAGGGGTTAATTAAGCGTTGTTTTTCTGCTGTGGTGACAAAAATAAACCCTTTTTCACCAGCAAAAATTACAATTTTCCTGTAGCACAATTCACAAGCGAAGGTTAATTACAATTTTTCTCTTGTTGTGTAGCGTAGAAAACATGCAATTGTAACACGCTGCAAAGCTAGTAGTTTGTGGCTGCTCAATTCTTTTGCGCAATTTACATCCAGGGGTTAATTAACCGTTGTTTTTCTGCTGTGGTGACAAAAATAAACCGTCTTTTTCACCGCCAAAAATTACAATTTTCCTGTAGCATAATTCACAAGCCAAGGTTAATTACAATTTTTTCCCTTGTTGTGTAGCGTAGAAAACACGCCATTGTCACACGCCACAAAGCTCGTAGTGTGTGGTTGCTCAATTGTTTGGCGCAATTTACATCCAGGGGTTAATTAAGCGTTGTTTTTCTGCTGTGGTGACAAAAAACCCGTCTTTTTCACCGCCAAAAATTCCAATTTTCCTGTAGCATAATTCACAAGCAAAGGTTAATTACAATTTTTTCTCTTGTTGTGAAGCGTAGAAAACACGCAATTGAAACACACAACAAAGCAAGTAGGTTATGGCTGCTCAATTATTTTGCGCAATTTACATCCAGGGGTTAATTAAGCGTTGTTTTTCTGCTGTGGGTACAAAAATAAACCCTTTTTCACCAGCAAAAATTACAATTTTCCTGTAGCACAATTCACAAGCGAAGGTTAATTACAATTTTTTCTCTTGGTGTGTAGCGTAGAAAACATGCAATTTTAACACGCTGCAAAGCTAGTAGTTTGTGGCTGCTCAATTCTTTTGCGCAATTTATATCCAGGGGTTAATTAAGCGTTGTTTTTCTGCTGTGGTGACTCCAAGAAGCCGTCTCTTTCACCGCCAAAAAATACAATTTTCCTGTAGCTTAATTCACAAGCGAAGGTTAATTTACTATTTTTATTCTTGTTGTGTAGGTAGAAAGCACACCATTGCTCAACACGCTACAACTGCTTGCTCAATTGTTTGGCGTATTTACAATTAGGGGTTAATTAAGCGATGTTCTGAGTTGTACTCAGTAAAAGAAACTTTGTTTTTCACGCCATGAAGAAATTCTGTAGATAATTCCTATCGAAGGTTAATTAAGCTGTTGTGCTTTTATATTCAGTAAATACCAACGAGTTTTTTAAACGGCAATACAAGTCAATTTTTCTGCCCCATATGGGAGCACAATTTATATCCAGGGATACAAGCTGTTATGGGTTCATTTGGAAGTCAATACCGGTGTGTTTTTATCATAACGATATCATCATTCAAACAGTGTTGTAATTTTAGAGCAAAACAGTATGTCAGACAGAGATGTTTTGGCAGCTCTTCACCTGCGAGTGGCAGAGGCACAAACATTCCAGGCCGGTCGCAGCCACAGCAAGGGGACATCGCAGCAGGGGTCATCGGTGAGGCCCCAACTTGCCGCTGTCATCTAGCGGCGGTGTTGATTCGCAACCCATGGTTCTTGATTGGTTGACTAAGTCATCACTTCCTACCAGATGACATCTGACAACCCCAGACAAGAGTCGGTGGGAACGTCAGACACAACCTATAGTAGGCTTTGGGCCCGGGGAGAGGGTCAGCGGTACCTGTCACTCACACCGCTCTGTTCCATCGGTTCCCTCAGCCAGAGATCTACTATGTGGTCTGGGGCTTCAGGCACTAAATAGGAGGATGAACAATTTGAGGTAGGTCAGTCTGCCAGCTACTTGGCAGCGAGAAATGGGTGCCCAATATCCCTGGTCTTGAGTAGGCGGAAAAGTATAGAAGTTGAGAGTGTGGATGGGAGGTCATTGTAGTGAGGGGTCAGCCTCTGCATACCATGAGGTGCTGAGGACAGCAGTGACGATTGAAACACAAATTGATGATGATGTAGCCGAAGACTTGGGAGGGGTGAGGCAAGGGTCTTCATCATCGGAGAGATGGCGTCAGCTTGCGGTCTCAGGCAGCTGACGCAGGCCAGCAAAGTGGGTAGTCGTGGTCGTGGTCAGCGGGTAGCAGCCAGTGTGAGGTCGGGAGCCAACGGGCCACGGGGTAAATAAACCGCTTTGCAGGTCAAGAAAGTAGGGCAAGGGCTCAGCGAGGCAGGGCGGTTGTAGTCACTCAGTGCGGGTGTTGGCGGTAAAATCGATACTCGGCGGTGTGTGCAGTTCTTTGTAAGACACCGGAGGAGCGTATATGGGTATATGTAGAATCTGGGGCAGAAATTGAAGACTGTGGCACAGGGAGTAAGTGGCACCACGGCCTGCGTCTAACACATGCAGCGTCACCTTCGGTGGCCTGGGAGAAAACGTGGCTTAGATGTGGTGGTTATCTGCGGCTGCTGCATAGCAGCAAGGGCCCAGTGGGCAGATGCACGGAGCCAGTCAAGCTCACCATCTGCAAAGGGAAGGGAGTGTTTCTCTTGAATATCTCCGGTCAGTGTCTCTCTCGTACATGGGCAGCAGTCTGTTAGCGAGGCGATTGCAAAGAGAAAACAGTATGCGTACAACCATCCTAAGGTGCAGAGCTGGGACGTGCTTGTCTAAGTTGTGGTACTGCAGTCCGTTCCTTTCCAAATGGTGGACTCTGCACATTCAGAAAAACTAATGGCATGTGCGGAGCGAGATGGAGATTTCAAAAAGCTCGTCATTCTTTTTCAAAAACGGCAGTACCAGCACTTTCATAATATGTAGACAGAAGGTGGGCCCAGTCTTGAGTTTATGGTTTTTTCAAGGAGCATGGCAGAGCGGACGTCTGGAGCTGTAATACGGTCAGGGACCAGTACTGTCCTTTACGGCCACTGGGTGAATGTGCTTCTTGCCAGCATCACCAACAACTTGGACAGAGACGCCCCCACTTGCTCTCCACGTTGTCAAACTGCGGTCCTGACGCCAATGTTCCGCTCATCCTCAACCCGCCACCATTTCGCTCCCGAAGTATGCTCCATTATACACATGTTTAAGGGCACAGCGGTGTCACGAGTTCTACTCCTGGCTTGCCTCGGCGAATGGAAGTCACACAGGGGAGGAACTTCTCCGCGTATGCAGCAAGAACTCGATGTGTGGCTGTCCTCCGGTCAACTGCAAATCGGGGAAAAAATAAAACCATGGTTGACGGACAATGGGAGTAACCTTGGTGTCCGCGCTGAAGAGAGGGATAGTCCATGGCCTGCATGGCGCACTGTTCAATTGGTAGTGAAAAGGTTTGAAGTTTCCCACGATCTTCAGAGATTCTGAAAACTGGCCAGGAATGTGCATGCACTTCATCCATTCCTACAAAGCCAGGAACACTCTCCTCGAGTTGCAGCGGACAGAAACGGCCTCCCCAACCCACTCTGATATGCCGATGTTTCACGTTGGAATACCAGCTGCAATGTTGGACGACTGTATGAAAGAGAAAGGCATTATCGATTTTTTTTTGATCCAGGTGGACACGGGTATTCCTGTGTAACTTTGATGTCAGGAAGTGGAGCTCAATGATGACCACTGCGTTTGTTGCACGGCTCCATTTCGAGGAGGCCAGTTATTTGGTCAGTCGCAGGACTCGGGATGAATATACGTCATTCCACTGTTATGTCTGGAAAAGATGCTGAAATCTGTCTGGGCCGGGGGACTGGAAACGTGGCGACTACATTTCGGGGCACATGAGTCCGGTGGGGGTCTGAAATGTAGGAGGAGGAGGAGGGAATTGGAGAGAAGCATTGTCTGGTGAAATGCAGTGGATTTTCTACCCAGGTGACAAGAAGGAGGAGCAGTGGAGGAGGTAGATGGAGCATGAGGAAGGAGAGGATGATGACCAGCAAGAATGTGGCAGTATTACAGTGGAGATGGAGGCAGGGAGCCCCTCGGAGTCATTTGTGCAGATGGCCGCAGATTGCTGAATTGCTGGCTGTGGACAGCGAATAGTCAGATCCAGCGAGGGATGACTTCTGGCTCTCCCTCTTGGACACTCGCTACGGGTCCAAAATGGGAGCCTTTTTCCAGCAAATGAGAGGGAGGATAAATCAAATACTATAGGGGACATCTGTAGTAGTTGGGCCGCTGCTATGTGCGGAATCGTCTCGCTGACAGGTCGGGACGGGGGGTTCTTCAGCCTCATGGCTGGGGAAAGGTGGGGGGGGGGAGCAGTCCAGCCCCTTTCAGCAGCAAATAAATTGGGTCACTGTGAGGCTTCCTACCCACTAGTGAGGAGGGCAGTGCCAGCAGCAGCAGGCTGGAGGCCCCGAACCAAAGGTGGTGGCCCATTGGCAGACTCCCCCCCCGTTGAAGATGTGGATATGGGCAGCCAAACGGGGTGTGGGCCCCAACTTGCGAGTTTGCAGTGGAGAAGTGTCCTCCCCGGCAGAGGGGCCCGGGGGGGTTTATGCGGCGGGGGCCTCTTACCCCCAAAGGGGAACCCCCTTGCCCCGGGAAATTGGAAGCTGACCTTTGTCAAGATGAAATAAGGGTGGATCGGCCAGTGATTTCCACACCACAATGCCTGTGACGAGATACATCAGCCATGACGCCTCACCACAAACTGTGAGAATGAGTCTCGGGTTCAAAATTACCTGCCTCAGCCCACTATTTGAATACGCCTGCCGCCTGATGCACACATCTGCCTACACAGTTTCTCCATCTGCCCACCAACATCTTTACCAGGGATGGTATTGAACTCTTCAACTTGTTTGTGCCACTGATTGACCTCATACTGCTGTGTGTTGCTGGTGCCATGAATCCACACTGTGTCATTGTGCCACGTTGACCTATGTGCTATGGTGACCTACAATGTTCATTGTGCATGTTGACTCATGCTGCTGTTGTGATGCTGCCGAGTCTAACACTGTGTATTGTGCCACTCGGGCCTACTTTGTTTTGCCCTCAGAATGTCATTGTGCCATTGTATGACCTCATGCTGCTGCTTGGCCGTGCGTGAATCACACTGGTGCATTGTCCACTCTGTGGCCTATTGTTTTAGCCATCAGAATGTCTGTTGCATGGTTGACCTATGCTGTGCTGTGGCTGCTGGTGATACACACTGTGTCATTGTCCACTTTTGGTACTCTGTTTTTGCAACTCATGAATGTCATTGGCCACTGTCTGACACTCATGCTGCTGCTGTGCTGTGAGAGACTATCACTGTGTCATTGTGCCATGTCTGCTCATGCTGCTGCATGTGCTGCTGCCATGACTAACACTTTGTCACTTGTCCACTCTGTGGCTATCAGTTTTTGCCACCTCAGAATGTATGTGTGCACTTGTCTGAACTCATGCTGTGTGTGGCTGCTGCGTGACCTACACACGTGTCATTGTGCACTGTTGACCTATGCTGCTGCTGTGGCTGCTTGCGTGAATAACTCGTGCTCATTGTCCACTATGTGCTACTTGTTTTTTGCACCTCAGAATGTATTGTGCATGTCTCGACCTCATGCTGCTTGCTGTCGGCTGTGCGGTGACTACCACACGTGTGTCATAGATGCCATGTTGACTATGCTGCTGCTTTGGTGTTGCGTGAACTAACACCTGTGTCATTGTGCACCATTCGTCTGAACTCATTGCTGCTGCTGTGGCTGCTGCCGTGACTACACACTGTTCGTCATTGTCCAATCTCTCGGTACTCCTGTTTTTTGAACCTTCAAGAATGTCATTGTGCCACTGTCTGACTCATATGGCTGTGCCATTGACTCCACACTGTGTCATTCGTGGCCCTCTGTGGCCTATCCTTTTTTTTGCCACTCTAGAATGTCATTTGTGCACTGTTGACCTATGCTGCTGCTGTGGCTGCTGTATTTTTTGGGGGGGTGCAGTGACTACACACCTTTGTAATTGTGCCACTGTCTGACCTCAGGATGCTGCTGCGTAACCTTCAACGTGTTTCATTGTGACACTCATGCTACTCTTTTTTTTCCAACGCTAGATGATATTGGCACTGTTGACCTATGTGTGCTGTGGCTGCTGACGTAACCTACAACGTGTCATTGTGCCACTCTGTGGCTATCTGTTTTGCACCTCCGTATGTATTGTGCACTATGGCTATCTTTTTTTTTCCACCTAGATGTCATGTGCCACTGTCTGACCTCATGCTGCTGCTGTGGCTGTGCGTGACCTACCACTGTGTCATTTGTTGACTGTCACTGATATAGTGCTGTGTGGTGCGCGTGAACTACCACTGTGTAATGTACTCTGTGGTCTCTGTTTTTTGCCACAGACTGAATTTTGAGCCACTGTTGACTCTGCTAGCTGCTGTGGATGTGCGTGATACACCTCTGTGTCATTGTGCCTGATCTGACTCATGCTTGCTGCTTTGGCTGTTGCCTTGACCTACACACGTGTATTGTCATCTGTTGAATATGCTGTGTCGTGGCTGCTGCGGTGACCCTACACACAGTGTCATTGTCCAATCTTGGCTATCCTGTTTTTGCCAACCTTAGAATGTATTGTGCATGTCTGACTCTATGCTGCCGCTTGTCCACTGTGTCATTGTGCCAATCTGGGCCTACTCTTTTTTTGCCACTCTAGAATGTCACATTCGTGCCACTGTCTGACTCATGTGTGCTGTGGCTGTGCCGTGACCTACAACACTTGTCTTGTGCCCTGTTTGATTCATGTGCGCTTGACCGTAAACCTCACATGTTTCATTGTGACACTCCAAGGCCTACTCCTTTTTTGCCCACGCTAGAATGTCATTGTGCATGTTCTGACCTCATGTGTTTGTGGCATGTGCCTTAACCTACACACTGTGTCATGTAGCAACTTGTGGCCTTATCTGTTTTTGCACTCCTGAATTTCATTGTGCCACTGTTGACCTCATGGCTGCTGCTGCTGCGTGAACCTCCAACTGTTGTATTGTGCACTTGTGGCTTCCCTTATTTTGCACCTCCAGAATGTATTGTGCCCACTGTTGGACACATGTGAGTGTGGTGCTGCGTGATAACCTTGTATTGTGCACTGTCTGATCTCATGTTGCTGTGTGGTGCTGCGTGAATACACACTGTGTCATTGTCCATCTGTGGCTACTCTGTTTTTTGAACTCAGAATGTCATTTGTGCATGTTGACCTCATGTGTGTGGCTGCGTTACTACACTATGTGTCATTGTGCATGTCTGACTCATGCTGCTGCTGTGGCTGCTGCGTGATAACACTGTGTATTGTCATGTTGGACCTATGCTGCTGCTGCGTAACTACACACTGTTGTCAATGTGACATATGTGGCCTTCTCTTTTTTCACGCTAGAATGTCATTGTGCCATGTCTGACCTCAAGTGCTCGTGTGGTGCTGGTAAATACACACAGTGACATTGTAGCACTTGTGGCTACTACTAGTTTTTGCCACTTAAAGAATGTCATTGGCACTGTCTGAACCTCATGCTGCTGCTGTTGCGTGACTCCACACTGTGTCATTGTGCACTCAGTGGACTTTTCCAGATTTTCGCAACTCTGAATGTCATTGTGCACTGGTCTGACTCATGCTGTTGTGTGGATGCTGCCGTGACCTAACACTTGTCATTGTGCACTGTCTGACCTCTGCTGCTGTGTGGGTGCTGCCGTTGACTACACACTGTGTCATTTTCCCATTGTGGCCTATCTGTTTTTGCAACCTCAGAATGTCAATTGTGCCCACTGTCTTACTCATTGCTGTGTGTGGCTGCTGCGTGACCTACACACTGTGTCATTGTGCCACTGTCTGACCTCACTGCTGCTGCTGTGGTGCTGCGTGACTACAACTGTGTATTGTGAACTGTTGAATTCATGTGCTGCCTGTGGCTGCTGCCGTGACTACACACTGTGTCATTGTTCAATCTCTGGCTACTCTGTTTTTGCCCCCTCCAGAATTTCATGATGCACTGTCTGACCTATGCTGCTGCTGCGAGACCTCACACTGTGTACATTGTGAAATTGTGGCTACTCTTTTCTTGACTCTGAATGTATGTGCCATGTTGACTTATTGCTGTCTGCTGTGGCTGCTTCCTCTAACCTACACTGTGTCATTGTGCCACTCTGTGGGCCACTACTGTTTTTGCCTCCTCAGAATGTATTGTGCACTATTGACTCTGCTGTATGTGGCTGATGGCTTAAACTACACGCTGTGTCATTGTGCTCACTCTGTGCTACTCCTTTTCTTTGCCACTCTAGACTGTCATTGTGCCACTGTTGGCTCACTGTGATGCTGTGGCTGCTGCTTGACTACACACTGTGTAATGTGCCACTGTCGGACCTTAAGCAGTGCTGAGACCTCCAACTGTGTCATTTGTGACATATGTGGCTATCCTTTTCTTGCACTTAGATGGCACTGTGCACTGTATGATCTTGCTGCTGCGGTGGATGCTGCCGTAAACCTACACATGTGTCATTGTGCCCCTTGTGGCCTATCTCTGTTTTTGCCATCTAGAATGTCATTGTGCAACTGTCTGATATGTGCTGTGTTGATTGCCGTCAACTCCCAACACTGTGTCACTGTGCCACTCTGTGGCCTACTCCGGTTTTTGCCACCTCCAGAATGTCATTGTGCCACTCACTGACCTCATGCTGCTGTGGCTGCCGCCGTCTCGTCCACACTGTGTCATTGTGCCACTCTGTGGCCTACTCCTGTTTTTGCCACCTCCAGAATGTCATTGTTCCACTCTCTGACCTCATGCTGCTGTGGCTGCCGCCGTCACCTCCACACTCTGTCACTGATGATGCCATCTGAGCCCTCAGCTTGTTTTTTTCCAGCTGTCGCTGGCATGACTTTATCAGGCTACATTTCCCCTTCAGTTTTTTGGTCAGTTTTACCCTCTTAAGTGCCCAGGGAATTTTATAGTGAAGCGATTTTAAGAGGGGCGGCAGTCATCTGCGTGTCATACTAAAACACAACATTGTATGAAGACCAAACCAAGCTCCCTCTGCATATTTAAGCATGGCACAAGGTTCTACAGCACAGTACCAGTCAATTGGTAGTATAGGAGTATTATCGCCGCATACTTTAACATCTGCTACAGAAGAGACTCCTCAATCTCGTGTAAGGTTATAATGCCAGATAAGTAGCAGGTAACGTTAGTTGCAAACATATCAAAATTTATTAAAAGACTTCTCACACCACATGTATCTACATGCAGCAATAAATTATACTTGCAGTTCCCAGTGGTACAAGTCCATAGAAAGCGGCACACACATCCTAAATTTCACTTGCTGAAAGCATAGCGTGGCTTCTCCATGAGGAGAACACTGTGAAGACATTTTAATAAATTTTGATATGTTTACAACTAACGTTACCTGCTACTTATCTGGTATTATAACAAGGTTCCACAGCACCCTGCAGGCTCTGTGCAGCCTGGAAATAGCTGTTTATTAACGTGATTCATCCCAAAGTAATTCGGAACGAAGTTATTTTTTGTCGAGAAATTCGGCGAAGTGAACAAACCGAATTTCGGGAAATTCGCCCATCTCTAATTACAGCTATATAGAAATATTGGTGCCATGCAGTGTGTTATTTCACTAATACAAATACTAATATAATAATAAGAACACACTTTAACAAAGAGCACAGATGAAAATACCGTACAATATTCAAATAATACTATCATATAATACACAGCATAATGTTACCACAGTGTATAATTAACAGCTATATATAAATAATGGTGACATACAGTGCACAAATGATAATAATAATAATACCATAGACGTTTACATAGTGCATAGATGAAAGTACAATGCAGTGTCCAAATAATACCAGCATATAATGCACAGCATAATGTCACCACATAACACATATAACAGCAATATATAAATATTAATGCCATACAGTGCACTAATACTAATAATAATACTAACATTTTCATACAATGCACAGGTACCATATAGAGTCCAAATAGAACCACCATACACAGCATTATGTCACCATAGTATCAGCTATATATAAATAATGGCGACGTACAGTGTACTAATAATTATTCTAACATACTACTAATAATAATAACTACTAATAACTATTAATAATAAAAATACCCTACGCTTCTGCAGAATTCAAAGATGATAGTATCATGCAGTGTCCTAATAATGCCACCCTATAATGCACAGCATAATATCATTGTAATGGTGAAGTAATGGTGCCATTCACTGCAATAATAATAATAATAATAATAATAATAATAATAATAATAAAAATACCCTACACTTTTACATAGCTCATAGATTATAGTGCCATACATTTTGCTCAGTAGGGCTGGGTTCACACAGCATTTTTCACGTCACATTGTGAACTGCTGCATGTATTTTTACAGAGAACTAAAACGTAGGTTCCTGTCAGTAATTTCCTGCATATTAAACATAGATCCTATCCAGCACCTCAGCAGTCACTGTACAATGAAAATCAACAAAGACAAATTTGTTTTTTCTACAGTGCTGATCTATGTATGATAGTGTAATTCCTTATAAATAACATCATACAGTTACCGAATAATATACAATTCAGTGACCATATAGCGGTAGGTACCAGTGTACACAGGCTCTGCAGACTGTACAGTATATTACCTCCATACAGTCACCATAGAGTGGTAGCTACCAGTGTACACAGGTGCTGCAGACTGTATATTACCTCCATACAGTGACCATATAGTGGTAAACACAAGTGTCCACAGGCTCTGCAGACTGTATATTACTAGTGTTGAGCGAACTGTTTGGAAAAATGGTTAGTTTGAGACGAATTTTCCGAACGAAATCAAATTTTTTACCGCAAGTTCGGTAAAATTCAAGTTCGGGGCATGCGTTCGCCGCCATTTTTACTTTCACTTTCAGCTGCTTCTTTCAGTTTTGGCAGCCTGCCAATCATTGCAGGGCACAGAGGGGGTCAAAAACGTCACCACTGAGGGTGTAGGGATCTCATTGGCTGCTAAAATCACATGACCGTCTTATGTGTGTCACTGTATTTCCTGTTGAACGCCATTTCGACCTTACTCTCTGTACTGAACACACTGCTGTCTGTGTGTGCTTTTTTGCAAGCAGGCAAAAATCCAATTTTCTTGCCATTTTACACAGGAAAAACTGCGAGTTAGATTAGTCAGGGTGAGGGGGGGGGGGGGACAGCTAGATAAGGGAATCATAAACATCAATAGTTAGGGAGTTTTGTATGGCTTTTCTATAGTGTATAGTTTTGAATAGCTGGCTGCATTTTTCCCACTTTTATTCAGAGTGCCCAAAAGTTAATTTCTCCTGTTTTGGGGGTCCAGCGACTGCAGAAGACACCATCAGCAAATCTGCCATAGAAAGAAATGCAAGTGTTGCAGTGTTGCTTCCAGGGTTTTTCCATAAGACAGGGCTAACAGATATTCCATAGAAAGAAATATTTTGTTAATACTAAAACAAACAGAGAAAGTAACTTCAGCACCACACTGCAATCGGCAATTAATAGGTTATTATCCATCTGTGGTGCTCAGTGAAATAGCAAAGGATAGTCTCTATGTATAATACTCATAAAACAAGAGAAAGAAGTAACTTTCACGGCACTCACCAATCTTTGGATAAAATACACTTTATTTCGGCGTCTTGTTAACAAATAGGGCATACGGGAATCAGAGCGACAGAAAGGCAACAGCCGTTTCGCGTGCAACCACGCTTCCTCTAAGCCTACGGTGGAATTACGTCATCACGTTTTTATATCCACTTGTATCTGTCAATCATCATTAAAACACACACAAAATAACCATAACATATACATTTATAAAAACGATGAAAGATCATTACGATCATTAAGACCCAGTGGACCTAGCGCTTCTGTGCGCAAGATCCATCGTGCTTCACATTATAGTAGCTTAGCATGTCTATCCATCCCATTTAGAGGCATAAAGATCCGTTGCAAGCCTGAAAATTTAACCCCTGTTAATTCATTTCCATGGGCATCTCTCATATGCGCTATCCATCTAGGGGCTCCTTTTTCACTTTTAAGGGAATTTAAATGTTCAATAATCCTTTAATACAGCGGTCTAATTGTCTTACCAATATAAAATAAACTGCAGGGGCACCATAACACATAGACTACAAAGTCTGACCTACAGGTAATGAATTGTTTTGTTGTATGTTCAAAATTACCTAATTTTAGATGTTTACTTTCATCAAGATATTTTTCAATGTCAACAATTCCTACATTTATAATTACCTTTCTGTACACCCTTCTCCAACCAATTAGAAGTCATATTAGTTAGTCTACCTTTTACCAACTCATCTTTCAGATTAGTAGTACGACAAAACGAGATCAAAGGTGGATGTTGTGTCTTTTCCTGCAATACCATATCGCTACTTAACAAATACCAATAGAGATGTATAGTTCGCTTAATTTGATCTGCCAGGGGACAAAACTGGAATGAAAAGATACATCTCTCCATTTTCTTCTTTTTTACCCTCAATCATTTACATTCAATGAGTTTATTCCTATGTTGTTCACTAGCTCTTTTAAAAGCTGATTGTAACACATTTTCACTGCACCCTCTTGCACATAATCTCTCCATAAGTTCTAAGGACTGTTTCAGGTAATCAGAATACTCCGTATTATTTCTCCTTAAACGTAAGAACTGACCATATGGAAGTCCTGTAATCACATGATGTGGATGAAAACTGTTATTATGTAATATCGAGTTAGTTGCAATTGGTTTACGATAACCTTGCATTACTATCTTATCTCCATCCAGTTTGATATTTACATCCAAAAATTGAATTTCTTTGTCTCCATAGTGTGATGTAAGATTCATGTTCAGATCATTGCAATTTATATATCTGGTAAATTCCTCAAATTGTTCTACACTGCCTGACCAGACAATAATTACATCATCTATAAAACGTGACCAGTATTTTATATACCTTAAATAGGGATTAGCTGTATTATATATATATACTTCTCTTCCCATACTGCTAAAAACAAATTAGCTAGGGACGGGGCCACGGGCGTCCCCATCTCTGTTCCCACTGCCTGTATATACCAGTCTTGTAAGAACATGAATGCATTATGATTCAGAACAAATTCTAGCAACTCACATATAAATTCAACATGTGAATTTTCCACTTCTTTTCTTATTAAGAAGGTTCTCACTGCATTTATCCCATCTTCATGCCTGATTTTTGTGTATAGTCTGACCACATCAATAGTTGCCAACCAATCTTCTGGATAAACAACTAAGTCTGAAAGATTATATAATAAGGTCTTAGTATCCAATAAATACGATGGAACACTAGAAAGAAGAGGACGAAGATACCAATCCAAGTATCTGGACACCAATTCAGTGAGAGACCCTCTGCAGGAAATTATAGGTCGACCAGGCGGATTCTCCAGTGATTTGTGGATTTTAGGTAAAAAATACCAGTAGAGTTTAGTTAATTTAAGGGGTGACAGCTTATTTGCTAGCTTATCTGTCCAAAAGCGAATCATAACACCCTTTCTCAATAATGTTTTAAGTGAATTCTGATTTTTAACCAACGGGTTAATCTTCGATTTTTTATATGTTACTCTATCATTTAATTATCTATAGGCTTCTTGGACATAATAAGATCTATTCATAACCACCACATTTCCTCCCTTGTCGGCGGGCTTCACAACCAGATTATTATTACCTTTTAGTTTTTCTAATGCTTTTAACTCCTCAGCAGATAAATTAGGTGCAACCGAAGGGTAAATCAAAGCTTTGATGTCCCTTAATACTGCTGTACTAAATACTTTTAATGCTGAGCCCGGCGACAAGGGAGGAAAAAATGTGGATTTTGTACCTCCCTGAAAATATTCAAAAATCCTCGCTACTACATCTAACACTATCCTCTTCACCTTCAAAAAGTCCAAAAGGTCCAAGACAACTTCTCTATCATTATCTGAAAAATTATTCCCTTTAGCAAAATCCTTCACATCCACTGGTAATGGTCTGTATAAAAGGATCAGGGAACATTTATATTCCCTTAAAAGTGAAAAAGGAGCCCCTAGATGGATAGCGCATATGAGAGATGCCCATGGAAATGAATTAACAGGGGTTAAATTTTCAGGCTAGCAACGGATCTTTATGCCTCTAAATGGGATGGATAGACATACTAAGCTACTACAATGTGAAGCACGATGGATCTTGCGCACAGAAGCACTAGGTCCACTGGGTCTTAATGATCGTAATGATCTTTCATCGTTTTTATAAATGTATATGTTATGGTTATTTTGTGTGTGTTTTAATGATGATTGACAGATACAAGTGGATATAAAAACGTGATGACGTAATTCTACTGTAGGCTTAGAGTGGGTGCACGCGAAACGGCTGTTGCCTTTCTGTCGCTCTGATTCCCGTATGCCCTATTTGTTAACAAGAAGCCGAGATAAAGTGTATTTTATCCGAAGATTGGTGAGTGCCGTGAAAGTTACTTCTTTCTCTTTTTTAATACTATTTGCTTGTAGTTACATTTTTTGATTCAAGAAGACTTCTGTGTCGCACTGTTGCTGCCAGGGTTCTTCCATAGGACAGCGTTAACAGATATTTCATCGAAAAATTCTATTTCTACTCCTATTTGCCAGTTGCAAAGTATAGGGATTCAAGAACACTTTTGATTTGCTGTTAGGGTTCTTCCATAAGACCCCCATTTCACAGATATTGCATAGAAAAAATTATATTTCTACTCCTATTTTACAGTTGCAAAGTATAGGCATTTAAGAACATTGTTGATTTGCTGTCAGGGTTCTTCTAGCGATAGTTCTTCAGCGATAGTCAATGTCCTATTCCAAAAAATATTATTTCAAATACTCATTTCTTCTTGAAAATTTCCAAAGTGTCCAAAAGTTAATTTTTGCTAGTTTGGAGGTCATGCTACTGTTGAAGACACCAATAGTAAGTGTCCTATATAAAAAAAATCTATTTCTGTTTCTACCAAACAGTTGTACTTTGGTTTCATCTGACCATATGACATTCTCTCAGTACTCTTTTGGATCATCCAAATGCTCTCTAGAAAACTTCAGACGAGCCCGGACATGTACTGGCATAAGCAGGGGAACACGTCTGGCACTGCAGGATCCCTGGCGGCATGGTGTGTTACTGATGGTAGCCTTCTTTACGTTGGTCCCATCTCTCTGCAGGTCATTCACTAGGTCCACCCGTATGGTTCTGGGATTTTTGCTCACCGTTCTTTTTGACCCCACGTGGTGCGATATTGTGTGGAGCCCCAGATCGAGGGAAATTATAAGTGGTCTTGTATGTCCTCCATTTTCTAATTATTGCTCCCACAGTTGATTTCTTCCCATCAAGCTGCTTGCCTATTGCAGATTCAGTCTTCCTAGCCTGGTGCAGGGCTACAATTTTATTTCTGGTGTCCTTCGACAGCTCTTTGGTCTTCACCACAGTGGAGTGTGGAGTGTGATTGTTTGCGGTTGAGGCTCATAGTAACTGGCAGGACCCCATTTCACTTTTTGCACCAGGGCCCAAGAAGTTCAAGTTACGCCCTGCTTGCAGGCTTTGTACATGTGATATATGTGGTGGCAACAAGAAGATCACAATGGGGAAGATGGAAGTGCAGCTTGCAGGGGCATAGTTATAGAGGATGCAGCGGTAGCAACTGCTACGGGTCCCTACTTCCTGAGGGGCCCAAAAGTCCCTTTGACACGTAAGAAGACACCAGTATTGGAAATGGCACATAGTAAGTGGCAAGGGTGCCAATAGGGCAGTACTGGCAGTACTCCTGTCAGGGGCCTTAATCAAAAAGGGGCCCAGTGATATGTTAAAAAATAGGAACTAGTAATAGGTGGGGGCCCCATTTGATTTAGCTGCAGGAGGCCATGATACAGTTAATAGACGACTGACAGCAGCCCAGGCTACCACTGAACCCCCTATAACTATGGCCCTGCCAGCGGAACCTCCATGTTCCCCGTTGGGATGTTCTTACTGCCACCACATATATCACATGTTCTTGGACTCTGGTGAAAAAAGTGATAGGGGTCTCCTACCATGTGCCATTTCCAATACCTGTGTCTTCTTATGTGTCAAAGGGGCCCTGCTGCTACGTCTGTACCTGCTACAGCTATGCTGTCCTCATCTTTTTAGTTAGCCATTGAAAGGAATGAATTATTTTAGCCTGTGAAATTTTTTCTGTGACTCTTAAAGCCAAATTGTCTTCACTAAGTTGTTTCATGTATCCATTTTACTCTAATGGAAGGTAATCGTGGCTTCTTCTCACATGTGTTACTATAAAAATTAACCTGAACATCATCTCCCATTTACTTTAATGGGGTTCGGCTCGAATTTCTAAAAATTCGAGATTTGGTCTGAACTCGAATTGTTTACGGTTCGCTCATCATTATATATTACCTCCATATTGTGACCATATAGTGTTATATACCAGTATACACAGGCTCTGCAGACTGCATATTACTACTATATAGTGCCCATATCTCCACCTGACCCAGACCGTCATAATGACTTCTCTTGGCCATGACTTGCATCTGCAGAATTCACCACGCAAAATTTTACAATTCTCACTTTTCCAGAACCTATAGAACTACCTACTGGAGGGGGGATAATATAGCTGCCTACCTAATGGGGGTCTACATAGGATATCAAGATGACACCCCATACCCACAGTAACCCGCATTCCTATTATAGAAAAGCCAGGTGCCTGCTGTGGGGCATAAGGTGTTACCTATTGTTCTTACATAGGCCCCCATTAGGTAGGAAGGTGTATAGACCCTCCAGTAGGCATACAGTATATGTCTCCTCATTAGATAGGTAGGTATTTAGCCCCTTGGTAGGTAGATATATAAGTCCCAATAGTAGGTAGGTATATAGACTATTCACAGAAAGTTAGGAATATTTGGCTTTTGGTTGAAATTTCAGGATGAACATAAAATTTCTTAAATTTTTTGGAGATAAACTAATTGAGCCCATCTCTTAACTGTAAATTACACATGTCCAACTGTTCAATACTTCAGTACTTTTTGCACAACTTGGTGATCTCTAACAAGGGGCTTAAAATGCCCAAAAAAATCACAACAGGTGTTTGATCCGTGAATCACCCAATAAAGTTTAGGAGATCAATTTGAAATGGGATTTAAACAGTCCTACTCATCATACTGTTCAGATTTTGACATCAAGAGACCAAGACAGCATCTTAAAATTAATCAGCAGTACCTCAGGCTTCATCAGGATGCTCTGAGACAGAAGTGGCCACTGAGCTTATAGTTTTACAGAGTATCATCAGCAGGTTGTATCAGAGATACAGAGAGACTGGAAGACTCACAGAAGGGCAATAGAGTCACACACTGATGACTGCTTTATTGTAAACAATGCCCTGCGGAACTGGATGAAGAATGTCACACAACTCCAGTGACTGACATTTAAGTCACATTTGTATCAGCATGGTCTGCATGCTAGACAACCTGACCATACCACTAGGCACAGGCATCATCTTACATAGGCCAGGGAGCATCTATGCCCCAATATGTAGGTAGGTATATATGTCCCCCTAGTAGGTCATAGGTATAAAGACCCCCAATATGTATGTAGGTATATACAGTATGTACCCCTAGTATGTTATATTTATAAAGGGCCCTACCTAGTATGTAGTTAGGTATATAAGTTTCCCTGATATGTAGGTAGTCTATGGGCCCCAATTCAAAATAAAAAAATTATAATACTAACCTCTCTCCGTTCCCCTGACATAGCACTCGCTGCTCTGTGTCCCAGTACAGACAGCGTGACGTCATCATGCCACGCAAGCAGCATGATGACATTATTTATCACGTCTACTGTGCAATATAGCTAGAGATGGGCGAATTGATTCTAATGAAGTGGAATTCGTTTAGAATTTCAGGAAAACTTTGATTCTGAACGAAGTCGAAGTTTGGGGTACTTCGGGTGAACGAAGCGTGCTTTTGATTGACAAAATGGCGTTACATGGGGCAAAGAACTCTGGGAGGAAGAAGGGCATAGCCTACATGACATGTGCAGAGATGAAGCCAATCAGAGACCGGCGGGATTCTGTGACGTCACCGCACTATATAAGTCCGGGCGCCATGCTCGCTCCTCACACTCTTCTCACTGTGCTGTGTAGGGAAGGTGCTGCCGTCGCTGCTGCTGCTTATGATATCTCATACTAAAGAACTCACTTTTATACAGCGATTTTTTGGGGGTGTCACAGCTTGTCTCAGAGACTGCTTTTCTTACGTTCTAATTCTGATTTTGTGGGGTATTGGAACTGAAGTCCAGTGTGCATCCAATGTAGCTGCATATACATTTTAATGCTATCTGTTCAGTTCTTGAGCACATTGAATATCCAAGTTTTATCTAAGCCTGTTCCTGTTGTATTTAGTTAAAAAAAACAGCGTTTTTACAATCCAAAAACCACTTAATGTTTGGTTGCTCATTTATTTTGCACAATTTAGATCCAGGGGTTAATTAAGTGTTGTTCTGCTGTTGTGGTCACTAAAATAAATGTTCTTTTTCACCGCCAAAGAAGAAATTTTGCCTGTAGCATAATTCATATCCGAAGGTTAATTACAAGTTTTTCTTTTGTTGTGTTCCGTAAAATACACGACGTTTTAACACGCTACAAAGCTGGTAATTGGTGGCAGCACATTTCTTTTGCGCAATTTACATCCAAGGGTGAACTAAGTATTTTTCTGCAGTTGTACTTAGTAAAAGAAACGTTCTTCTTCACCGCCAAAGAAAAAGGTTAATTAAGCCTGTTTGTGCTTTTACATTCAGTAAAATACACAGTGTTTTTAAATGGCACATACAAGTAAATTTTTCCTGCCCATTTGTGGAGCACAATTTATATCCAAGGGTTACCCATGCTTGTTAGTGGGTTCATTTGGAGTCAAGTAATGGGTGAGTATTTATCATATACAGATATCTTCATCAAACAGTGTCTGTACATTTTAGAACAAACAGTATGTCAGACAGAGAGGTGGCAGGCTCTTCACCTGCGAGTGGCAGAGGCACAAACATTCCTGGAGCAGGCCCAGGTCGCAGCACAGCAAGGGGACGTCGCAGCAGGGGTCACTCGGTGAGGCCACAACTGCCGCTGTCATCTAGCGGCCGTGTGTTGTTCAGCAACCTAATGGTTCTTGATTGGTTGACTAGGTCATCCACTTCCTCCCAGATGACATCTGACAACCACAGCCAAGAGTTGGTGGGAAAGTCAGACACAACCCTTAGTTGGCATGGCCCGGGAGCGGGTCAGCGGCCCTCACCTGTCCTCAACCCGGCTCTGTCCCATCCGGTTCCCTCAGCCAGAGATCTACTATGTGGTCTGGGCTCAGCGCCATTATATAGCGAGGATGAACAATTTGAGGAGGGCAGTCAGCAGCTACTTGGCAGCGAAGAAATGGGGCCAATATCCCCTGCTTCTTGCAGTAGGTGGCAAAGTATAGATGTGGAGAGTGGCATGGGAGGTCTGTTGTGAGGGGTCAGCTCTGCATACCAAGACCGGTGATGAGGACAGCAGTGACGATGAAACACAAATTGATGATGATGTAGCCGACCGCACTTGGGAGCCGGGTGAAGCAAGGGCTTCATCGTTGTCAGGAGAAGAGGACGTCAGCTTGCACGTCAGGCAGCGGCACAGCCAGCAAGTGGGTTGTGTGGCCGTGAGTAAGCAGGGTAGCAGCAGTGTGAGGTCGGGAGCCAAGCGGCTACGGGGTAGAAAACCCGCTTCGCAGGTCCAGGAAAGTAGCGGCACAGGGGCTCAGCGAGGCAGCGGCGGCAGTAGTCACTCAGTGCGGAGCGTTGGCGGTAAAATCAGATACTCAGCGATGTGGCAGTTCTTTGCTAAGACACCGGAGGAGGTGAATATGGGTATATGTAGAATCTGTGGGCAGAAAGTGAAGCGTGGCCAGGGAGCTAACGTTGGCACCACGGCCCTCGTCAACACATGCAGCGTCACCATCCGGTGGCCTGGGAGAAACGTGGTTCAGATGTGGTGGTCCATCCTGCCGCCGCAGCAACAGCAGTAGCAGCACCGAGTGACACGCATGCCATTGCAGCCAGTCAAGGCTCCACCACCTCTGCAGAAGAGAGCTGTTTCTTTGACATCTTTGTTTCTTCTGTTTCTTTGACATCATCTCCCGGTCCAGATGCTCCTGCTCCTCACTTCTCATGGTGCCAGCAGTCGTTCAGTGAGGCGATTGCAAAGAGACAACAGTATGCGTCCAACCATCCTAAGGTGCAGAAGCTGACCGTGCTCCTGTCCAAGTTGTTGGTACTGAGTCTCTCCCTTTCCAAATGGTGGACTCTGCACCGTTCAGAGAACTAATGGCTTGTGCCGAGCCGAGATGGAGAGTTCCAAGCCGTAATTTCTTTTCCAAAAAGGCAGTACCAGCACGTCATAAATATGTAGAACAGAAGGTGGGCCAGTCTTTGAGCTTATTGGTTTGTTCCAAGGTGCACGGCAGCGTGGACGTCTGGAGCTGTAACTACAGTCAGGGCCAGTACATGTCCTTTACGGCCCACTGGGTGAATGTGCTTCCTGGCCAGGCACACCAACAACTTGGACAGGAGACGCCGCTTTCTCCTCCACGTTGTCAAACTCCAGCTCCTGTGCCAATGTCCGCTTCCTCCTCCTCCACCACCACCATCATCTCAGCCTCCACAAGTACTGCTCCATCATACCACATGTGTAGGGCACAGCGGTGTCACGCAGTTCTACACCTGGCTTGCCTCGGCGAACGAAGTCACACAGGGGAGGAACTGCTCCGCGTCATGCAGCAATAAATCGATGTGTGGCTTTCTCCGCGCCAACTGCAAATCGATACCATGGTGACGGACAATGGGAGGAATATGGTGTCCGCGCTGCACCGAGGAGGGATGGTCCATGCGCCCTGTATCGCGCAAGTTTTTTAATCTGGTTGTGAAAAGGTTCCTGAAGTCTTCCACCGATCTTCAGAAGATTCTGAAAATGGCCAGGAAACTGTGCATGCACTTCATCAATTCCTACAAAGCCAGGAACACCCTCCTCGAGTTGCAGCGGCAGAACGGCCTCCCTCAACACACTCTCATATGCGATATTTCCACCTGTTGGAATTCCAGCCTGCACATGTTGGACCGACTGTATGAACAGAGAAAGGCCATTAACGATTTTTTGATGATCCAGGCGGACAGGAGTACTCCCCTGTGTAACTTTAATGTCAGCCAATGGCAGCTCATGCGTGACACCTGTCGTTTGTTAAGGCCATTCGAGGAGGCCACGTTATTTGTCAGTCACCAGGACTACGGGATGAATAACGTCATTCCTCTGCTTCATGTCCTGGAACAGTTGCTGAAAAATCTGTCTGGGCAGGGGACTGGAGACGTGGCAACTAAATCTCGCGGCCACATGAGTCCGGTGGTGACTGAAATGGAGGAGGAGGAAGACATTGGAGCAGAAGCATTGTCTGGTTGAAATGAGTGGATTTTCTACCAGGTGACGAGAGGAGGAGTAGGAGCAGCTGGAGAAGGTAGATGGAGATGAGGAAGACGAGGCAGATGACCTGCAAGCACCGTGGCTGTATACAGTGGAGATGGAAGCAGGGAGCCCCTCGGAGTCACTTGTGCAGATGTCCTGCAGCATGCTGATTTGCCTGGCTAGTGACAGCCGAATAGTCACCATCCAGCAGAGGGATGACTTCTGGCTCTCCACCCTATTGGACCCTCGCTACCAGTCCAAAATGGGAGCCTTTTTCCCAGCTGCTGAGAGGGAGGACAAACTCAAATACTATAGACAAATCCTTCGTTGTCAGTTGGCCGCTACCTATGTGCGGCATCGTCCCTCCTCTGACAGGTCTGACCGGGGGGGTCTTCAGCGCTCACGTACTACTGCCGCGGCTACCGGATGGAGGTGGGGGGGGTAGGAGCAGTACCAGCTCCATCAGCAGCAACCTAAGTCTGGAGTCACTGATGAGCAGCGTCCTTCACCCGCCTAGTGAGGAGGGCACTCGCCAGCAGCAGCAGCAGGACCTGGGGCAGTCCCTGAACCAACAGGTTGTGGCGTACTTTGACAGCACTCTTCCACCCCAGATAGAAAATCCGCTGGACTACTGAGCAGCCAAACTGGATGTGTGGCCGCAACTTGCCGAGTTTGCAGTGGAGAAGCTGTCCTGCCCGGCCAGTAGTGTGGCATCAGAGCGGGTGTTCAGTGCGGCGGGGGCCATCGTTACCCCAAGGAGAACCCGCTTGTCCACGGGAAATGTGGAAAGACTGACCTTTGTCAAGATGAATCAGGCGTGGATCGGCCAGGATTTCCACACACCAATGCCTTAGGCGTCAGACTACATCAGCCATGACGCTTTACCAAAACCTTAAGAAATGAGTCTGGGTTCAAACTACCTGCCTCAGCCACTATTCTGATGCCGCCACCCGCCTGATGCCACACATCTGCTGACAGTTTCTCCATCTGCCACCAACCATCTTTACCAGAGACTGGTAGAGCCACCCACCTCCACACTCTGTCATTGTGCCACTCTATGACCTCATGCTGCTGCTGCTGTTGCTGGTGCCGTGACATCCACACTGTGTCATTGTGCCACTCTGTGGCCTACTCCTGTTCTTGCCACCTCCAGAATTTGTCATTGTGCCGCTTTCTGACCTCATTCTGCTGCTGCTGTGGCTGCTGCCGTGCCCTCCACACTGTGTCATTGTGCCACTCTGTGGCCTACTCCTATTTTTGCCACCTCCAGAATGTCATTGTGCCACTCTCTGACCTCATGCTGCTGCTGTGGCTGCTGCCGTCATCTCCACACTCTGTCACTGATGTTGCCACCTGAGCCCTCAGCTTGTTTTTTTTCCATCTGTCGCTGCCATGACTTTATCAGGCTACATTCCTGCTTCAGTTTTTTGGTCAGTTTTGCCCTCTTAAGTGCCCAGGGAATTTTATAGTGAAGCAATTCTAAAAGCGGCGGCAGTCATGTGTGTGTCATACTAAAACACAACATTGTATGAAGACCAAACCAAGCTCCCTCTGCATATTTAAGCATGGCACAACGTTCTACAGCACCCTGCAGGCTCTGTGCAGCCTGGAAATAGCTGTTTTTTAACACGATTCGTCCCAAAGTAATTTGGACCGAAACAAATTTTGTCGGAAAATTCGGCGAAGTCACCGAATCGAATTTTTGAGAAATTCGCCCATCTCTAAATTTAGCCCTAAGGGCCACAATCCTGTTTGCGACCCACTGGAGTACTTCGCGGGGCAGGGAGCTCTCACATACACTTAAAGGGAACCTGTCACATAGGTTATACCCCCCCTTGCGGAGGACAGCACAAGCTAGTGTCAGACCTGCTGTTTCCAGCACCATGCCCCTTATTCTGTAAGATGCTGTAGTTTTAGAGCATTTACCCCTCAAATCTTATTCATGAGCAGGTGCTAGTCCCGCCCACTTGAGTCTAGCCCCGCCCACTGACAGTTATTCACATGTTTCTACCTATTCAAAGTACTAGGTTTATCAGTTGAGGTGGGCGGGGCTAGACTCAAGTGGGCGGGGTTTGAAAAAAAAACTGACTCTTTGAATTACTCTTTTCTGACTGAAAACTGCAGATTTGAGCATTAAATGCACGAAAACTACAGCATCTTACAGAATAAGGGGCACAGCGCTGGGAACAGCAGGTCTGACACTAGCTTGTGTTGTCCTCAGCCAGGGGGGCATAACCTATGTGACAGGTTCTCTTTAAAAAGACTGCCGTCGCTCTTTGCCCACAGCAGCAGCCCGGAAGCCGGGGAATCAATGCAATCTGTAAGTGATGCTCCACAGTTCACACGTGCTTTATCCACGATGGCGCCATTTGTCAACTTACTATACACTTTCACCAAAGCGGCACAAGAACAGTTCACAACCTGCGTAGTTTCAGAAATACCAAAATCCTTGGCCCAAAAGCCAATAATCATCTCTCTTTTCAACTCTGATAAATTGCCCCTTATAGCCATGACAGCAACAAGGGATATGTGTGCAGACAGCTTATCACACACCTTATATACTCAGCGAGCCAGCTCATCACACAATACTTCATGAGTAGTGTTGAGCGAACAGTAAAAAGTTCTAGTTCTATTAGAACCTTGAACTTTTATGAGTTCGGTTCGAAGTTCTATTCGAACTCGAACTTCAAACCCCATTAAAGTCTATGGGAGAAGATGTTCTGGTTAATTTTTATACCTATATAGGTGAGGAGAAGCTGGAATTATCATCCATAACAGTAAACTGGATACATGGAGCAACTTAGTGAAGAAAATTTGGCTCTAAGAGTGACAGAAAAAAAATTGAGAGGCTAAAATAATTCATTCCTTTCAATGGCTAACTGAAAAGATGAGGACAGCTTACAAGCAGAGGCATAGCTATAGGAGGTGCAGCGGTTGCAGCTGCTATTGGGCCCTGCATCCTGAGGGGGCCCAAAAGCCCCCCTTTGACACATAGGAGATTTGGAGACGGTGTGTTATATAATTACTGAACCCCCAAAACTGCAAAAACTGAACTTTTGGGCACTGAGTATGATTTAGCAAATCCAAGCACTCTATATAATAAATAGCCATGTATATGAGAGTTAGGTGTTATGTGAGCCTGCAAATGTCGCCAAATAACAGCTTCTGGGTGTGGGAATGATGCAGCCAGCAATGCCAAACGCCCTAACTTTTGATATCTATGGAGAGGAAAATGCTATCTAAGAGCAGTCTGTACAGTACATAGAGTGAGCTTAAAATGGCGTTCACAAGGCAATACAGTGAAATATATATAACATGGTCATGTGATTTTATCAGCCAATAAGAGCCCTACACCTCAGCGGTGACATTTTTGACACTTCTCTGTGCTCTGCACTGATTGGATGGCCGGCAAAAGTGCAGAAAGCCTCTGGAAACAAAACTGAAAATGGCGTTTCGAACTAGAACTTGAACTTTACTCGAACGAAAAGTAAAATGTTCGGTTCCAGTTCTAAAAATCTGAAAAGTTCTACTAGAACTTAACTTTTATAGAACAGTTCGATTAACACTATTCATGAGCTACACACTGCCGACCTCGAAAGCAGGGAGTGGTTGTAATAATATGGCTCCATTGTGTAGATGAAGCATTACCTTTGTCTCAGTGTGTTTAGCATGATTCAATCATTTTCAATGACAACTTCAGCTCTGCTACATCTGTAGACAAATACCAGTCAATCCTATTCTTCATTGTTTAAGTTCTTTGTTACACTAAACGTAACCATTTCATCTGCAATTTATTTTCCTGAACCTCCGTGCGGCCGCTCGTCTGTTTCTGCCCTCCTGATTGTGTCTGCCTCCGCTGTGTGCTTACTTCCATGTAAATTCATACAGTCGCAGGTTTGTTATTGTAAGAGATTAAGTGACCTCCCGGCGCTGTTTATGTATTTGCCTATAATTCCACCGAGCCCTGTGACTTTAACAACACCTGTCATCTTCCATTTCCTTAATGATGATCCATGTCATAGTCAGATGCATATGTCAAAGATCTCATTTTAAGACACGACACTTCTGCTGCCGAGGTGAAGCCAGGCTGACACACAGATGCTGGGTTCTGTTTGCAATTACTACATACGACAGACTCATCCAGTTATTTCACAAGCAATTACATCTCAATTAGCCAAGTTTTTGTTTCAAATTAAAAGCAGAATATAATCGGGAAGTACGAAGTGGGGTTTCCATTCTATGGTGGGAAACGAAAAATTCATTGTCAAAGTTGCAAATAATTTGATGTTTCATAGAGCAGCTATGATGGGGTAGAGAGAGGTTATATACGCAGCTGGGGGTTACAGTAATGGCGGGTTCACATATGTCCAGTGCACTTTGATAACATTTCCTATCGATATGCAGTCATAGCGCACCTCTTCAAGTGAGACTGCAAAGACTGTTAGGGGCGGTTCACACGGCTTATTCAATCCGTAATTGCGGGATGGATTTCGCCCGCAAGTACAGCTTGAATAAGGGGCGGGGCAGGGGCGCTTCCCGACTTGCCCCATAGACTTTCATTATCCACGGAGCGTATCCCGCCGGGATAATGAACATGTCAATTTCTCCCCGCCCGGCATATTCAAACCGCGCAGAGGAAACAGAAACCTAGTTTTCTATGAGAACTGTGAATTACCGTAATGGCTGGGACGGATTCCAGCCGTATTGCAGCGCAGTATGACGCGCAATACAGCTGCAATCCGTGCCCAAAATAAGCCGTGTGAACGGCCCTTTACAAAGAATGACTGGCAACACGTCCTTTTGCTGTTGGCTCTGCCCTAATGGTAGTGCACATTGCCGCTACACTGTTTAGTCATGCCCTGCAAGCGGCTGCGACTCACAAACTGTATGTAACCAAAAAATTTTTGCTATATCAAAAAATAACAACAATATAGTTCAATCACTCATCTTCCAAAACTGGCCAGTTAAAATAAACAAAACTCTGGGATAAGCAAAAAAAAAAAAAAAAAAAAAGGCTCCAAAAGGGGACACTCAATTACGGTGCTGGGTTCTGCCAAAAGAAGAGTCTGGTATCTGTCTGGTCACTTAGGCACTTTTCATGGGCCAATAAATTGTCACGGACGTCCCTGCGACACCCGGTCCTCGGGCTGCAGGCGTGCTCGCTGTCGGCCAGCTGCGCGTTCGCCCCCCTAGCGCGCGCGCGCGGTAATGCAGTTCGGTTTAAAGGGACAGCGCGCCGATGATTGGTTTCACCGGGCGCTATTCCTATTTAAGCCCTGCCTCTTCCCTACCACCTTGCCAAATCGATAGTGCCCTGTGCCTAGAGAGGAAGCATTCTGTTGTGCCTTACTGCCATTTCTGTGTATCGTATCCCTCTGCCTCCGTCCCTCGACCACAAACCTTTGCCGCCTGTCCTGACCTTCCGCCTGTCCCCAACTACGAGCCTGCCTTACGGCAGCCACCGCAAGCAAGTCACGTCAGGGGTAGCGACCTGGTAGCAATCCGCCGCAGCAAGTCCATCCGTCCGGCGGGCTCTGGTAAAAACCGGACCTACTTAGATTTCACTTCCTGTCGTGGCTTACACCATCGCTTGTGGTGGTCCAGATCCACTACCACTGACCGTTACATATATTACTCCATTATTTGGCATCAATGCAATTCCTATGTAGAGGGGAGTCCTATGTTGGTACTTACCATCCATTATCAAGGAGATAGGACTATCTAACGTTGTGCTTCCTTTTTTCTCAGTATGGTCAGCCTTCATTTTACACATATAATACAAACATCAGTGGCACACTAAAGACTAAGTAAAACCTCAAGCTATATAGGAATATTGGAAATGCATTACTGCTAAGGAAAATATGAAAAACCTGGGACTCTTTTTTACAGTATTTGATCAAAGATTGTATTAAGCCACCTCCCCAAAAAGTCAAAGGGGGGCCCCGACAGGTGGTCCCAAAACAAAAAATTTCCCCACAGCTCAATCCCGCTGCAATTCGGGT